>CAAHFI011200444.1:0-21528 GCA_900893395.1 Euglena gracilis
GGCCGAAAAATGACGTTTTGGGGGCGTCCGTTACTCCGGTGCTATTTTGCGCCTCCCGGCGGTAACGCTGCGTTTACGCACGCCCACCGCCCGCAAATTTGTGCCTGTCTGCTCGGCACCCTTCGCAACTATCAGATAAAGGATCGCCGACCTCTAGCCGGGGCAGACCGCTCGTTTTTGAGTGCCGGCGCCGCCGATTTCGGCCGAAAATGACCGAAAAATGACGTTTTTGGGGGCGTCCGGGTCGGCTAACCGCTGCGTTTTTACGCACGCCCACCGCCCCAAATTGTGCCTGCTGCTCGGCACCCTGCAACTATGAATAAAGGATCGCCGACCTCTAGCCGGGGCAGACCGCTCGTTTTTGGAGTGCCGGCGCCGCCGATTTCGGCCGAAAATGACCGAAAAATGACGTTTTTGGGGGGTCCGTTTACTGGTTCGCGTGCTATTTTGCGCCTCCCGGGCGGTAACCGCTGCGTTTTACGCACGCCCACCGCCCGCAAATTTGTGCCTGTCTGCTCGCACCTTCGCAACTATGATATAAAGGATCGCCGACCTCTAGCCGGGGCAGACCGCTCGTTTTTGGAGTGCCGGCGCCGATTTCGGCCGAAAATGACCGAAAAATGACGTTTTGGGGCGTCCGTTACTCGGTGCTATTTTGCGCCTCCCGGGCGGTAACCGCTGCGTTTTACGCACGCCCACCGCCCGCAAATTTGTGCCTGTCTGCTCGGCACCCTTCGCAACTATCATAAAGGATCGCCGACCTCTAGCCGGGGCAGACCGCTCGTTTTTGGAGTGCCGGCGCCGCCGATTTCGGCCGAAAATGACCGAAAAATGACGTTTTTGGGGCGTCCGTTACTCCGGTATTTTGCCGCTGCGTTTTACGCACGCCCACCGCCCGCAAATTTGTGCCTGTCTGCTCGGCACCCTTCGCAACTATGATAAAAAGGATCGCCGACCTCTAGCCGGGGCAGACCGCTCGTTTTTGGAGTGCGGCGCCGCCGATTTCGGCCGAAAATGACCGAAAAATGACGTTTTGGGGCGTCCGTTACTCGGTGCTATTTTGCGCCTCCCGGGCGGTAACCGCTGCGTTTTACGCACGCCCACCGCCCGCAAATTTGTGCCTGTCTGCTCGGCACCCTTCGCAACTATGATAAAAGGATCGCCGACCTCTAGCCGGGGCAGACCGCTCGTTTTTGGAGTGCCGGCGCCGCCGATTTCGGCCGAAAATGACCGAAAAATGACGTTTTTGGGGTCCGTTACTCCGGTGCTATTTTGCGCCTCCCGGGCGGTAACCGCTGCGTTTTACGCACGCCCGCCGCAAATTTGTGCCTGTCTGCTCGGCACCCTTCGCAACTATGATATAAAGGATCGCCGACCTCTAGCCGGGGCAGACCGCTCGTTTTTGGAGTGCCGGCGCCGCCGATTTCGGCCGAAAATGACCGAAAAATGACGTTTTGGGGCGTCCGTTACTCCGGTGCTATTTTGCGCCTCCCGGGCGGTAACCGCTGCGTTTTACGCACGCCCACCGCCCGCAAATTTGTGCCTTCTGCTCGGCACCCTTCGCAACTATGATATAAAGGATCGCCGACCTCTAGCCGGGCAGACTCGTTTTTGGAGTGCGCGCCGATTTCGGCCGAAAATGACCGAAAAATGACGTTTTTGGGGCGTCCGTTACTCCGGTGCTATTTTGCGCCTCCCGGGCGGTAACCGCTGCGTTTTACGCACGCCCACCGCCCGCAAATTTGTGCCTGTCTGCTCGGCACCCTTCGCAACTATGATAAAGGATCGCCGACCTCTAGCCGGGCAGACCGCTCGTTTTTGGAGTGCCGGCGCCGCCGATTTCGGCCGAAAATGACCGAAAAATGACGTTTTGGGGCGTCCGTTACTCCGGTGCTATTTTGCGCCTCCCGGGCGGTAACCGCTGCGTTTTACGCACGCCCACCGCCCGCAAATTTGTGCCTGTCTGCTCGGCACCCTTCGCAACTATGATATAAAGGATCGCCGACCTCTAGCCGGGCAGACCGCTCGTTTTTGGAGTGCCGGCGCGCCGATTTCGGCCGAAAATGACCGAAAAATGACGTTTTTGGGGCGTCCGTTACTCCGGTGCTATTTTGCGCCTCCGGGCGGTAACCGCTGCGTTTTACGCACGCCCACCGCCCGCAAATTTGTGCCTGTCTGCTCGGCACCTTCGCAACTATGATAAAGGATCGCCGACCTCTAGCCGGGGCAGACCGCTCGTTTTTGGAGTGCCGGCGCGCCGATTTCGGCCGAAAATGACCGAAAAATGACGTTTTGGGGCGTCCGTTACTCCGGTGCTATTTTGCGCCTCCCGGGCGGTAACCGCTGCGTTTTACGCACGCCCACCGCCCGCAAATTTGTGCCTGTCTGCTCGGCACCCTTCGCAACTATGAATAAAAGGATCGCCGACCTCTAGCCGGGCAGACCGCTCGTTTTTGGAGTGCCGGCGCCGCCGATTTCGGCCGAAAATGACCGAAAAATGACGTTTTTGGGGCGTCCGTTACTCCGGTGCTATTTTGCGCCTCCCGGGCGGTAACCGCTGCGTTTTACGCACGCCCACCGCCCGCAAATTTGTGCCTGTCTGCTCACCCTTCGCAACTATATATAAAGGATCGCCGACCTCTAGCCGGGGCAGACCGCTCGTTTTTGGAGCCGGCCCGCCGATTTCGGCCGAAAATGACCGAAAAATGACGTTTTTGGGGCGTCCGTTACTCCGGTGCTATTTTGCGCCTCCCGGGCGGTAACCGCTGCGTTTTACGCACGCCCACCGCCCGCAAATTTGTGCCTGTCTGCTCGGCACCCTTCGCAACTATCATATAAAGGATCGCCGACCTCTAGCCGGGGCAGACCGCTCGTTTTTGAGTGCCGGCGCCGCCGATTTCGGCCGAAAATGACCGAAAAATGACGTTTTTGGGGGCGTCCGTTACTCCGGTGCTATTTTGCGCCTCCCGGGCGGTAACCGCTGCGTTTTACGCACGCCCACCGCCCGCAAATTTGTGCCTGTCTGCTCGCACCCTTCGCAACTATCAGATAAAGGATCGCCGACCTCTAGCCGGGAGACCGCTCGTTTTTGGAGTGCCGGCCGCCGATTTCGGCCGAAAATGACCGAAAAATGACGTTTTTGGGGCGTCCGTTACTCCGGTGCTATTTTGCGCCTCCCGGGCGGTAACCGCTGCGTTTTACGCACGCCCACCGCCCGCAAATTTGTGCCTGTCTGCTCGGCACCTTCGCAACTATCAGATAAAGGATCGCCGACCTCTAGCCGGGGCAGACCGCTCGTTTTTGGAGTGCCGGCGCCGCCGATTTCGGCCGAAAATGACCGAAAAATGACGTTTTTGGGGCGTCCGTTACTCCGGTGCTATTTTGCGCCTCCCGGGCGGTAACCGCTGCGTTTTACGCACGCCCACCGCAAATTTGTGCCTGTCTGCTCGGCACCCTTCGCAACTATGATATAAAATCGCCGACCTCTAGCCGGGGCAGACCGCTCGTTTTTGGAGTGCCGGCGCCGCCGATTTCGGCCGAAAATGACCGAAAAATGACGTTTTTGGGGCGTCCGTTACTCCGGTGCTATTTTGCGCCTCCCGGGCGGTAACCGCTGCGTTTTACGCACGCCCACCGCCCGCAAATTTGTGCCTGTCTGCTCGGCACCCTTCGCAACTATGATATAAAGGATCGCCGACCTCTAGCCGGGCAGACCGCTCGTTTTTGGAGTGCCGGCGCCGCCGATTTCGGCCGAAAATGACCGAAAAAATGACGTTTTTGGGGCGTCCGTTACTCCGGTGCTATTTTGCGCCTCCCGGGCGGTAACCGCTGCGTTTTACGCACGCCCGCCCGCAAATTTGTGCCTGTCTGCTCGGCACCCTTCGCAACTATGATATAAAGGATCGCCGACCTCTAGCCGGGCAGACCGCTCGTTTTTGGAGTGCCGGCGCCGCCGATTTCGGCCGAAAATGACCGAAAATGACGTTTTTGGGGTCCGTTACTCCGGTGCTATTTTGCGCCTCCCGGGCGGTAACCGCTGCGTTTTACGCACGCCCACCGCCCGCAAATTTGTGCCTCTGCTCGGCACCCTTCGCAACTATCAGATAAAGGATCGCCGACCTCTAGCCGGGGCAGACCGCTCGTTTTTGGAGTGCCGGCGCCGCCGATTTCGGCCGAAAATGACCGAAAAATGACGTTTTTGGGGCGTCCGTTACTCCGGTGCTATTTTGCGCCTCCCGGGCGGTAACCGCTGCGTTTTACGCACGCCCACCGCCCGCAAATTTGTGCCTGTCTGCTCGGCACCCTTCGCAACTATGATATAAAGGATCGCCGACCTCTAGCCGGGGCAGACCGCTCGTTTTTGGAGTGCCGCGCCGATTTCGGCCGAAAATGACCGAAAAATGACGTTTTTGGGGCGTCCGTTACTCCGGTGCTATTTTGCGCCTCCCGGGCGGTAACCGCTGCGTTTTACGCACGCCCACCGCCCGCAAATTTGTGCTGCTCGGCACCCTTCGCAACTATGATATAAAGGATCGCCGACCTCTAGCCGGGCAGACCGCTCGTTTTTGGAGTGCCGGCGCCGCCGATTTCGGCCGAAAATGACCGAAAAATGACGTTTTGGGGCGTCCGTTACTCCGGTGCTATTTTGCGCCTCCCGGGCGGTAACCGCTGCGTTTTACGCACGCCCACCGCCCGCAAATTTGTGCCTGTCTGCTCGGCACCCTTCGCAAACTATATAAAGGATCGCCGACCTCTAGCCGGGGCAGACCGCTCGTTTTTGGAGCCGGCGCCGCCGATTTCGGCCGAAAATGACCGAAAAATGACGTTTTTGGGGCGTCCGTTACTCCGGTGCTATTTTGCGCCTCCCGGGCGGTAACCGCTGCGTTTTACGCACGCCCACCGCCCGCAAATTTGTGCCTGTCTGCTCGGCACCCTTCGCAACTATGATATAAAGGATCGCCGACCTCTAGCCGGGGCAGACCGCTCGTTTTTGGAGTGCCGGCGCCGCCGATTTCGGCCGAAAATGACCGAAAAATGACGTTTTTGGGGCGTCCGTTACTCCGGTGCTATTTTGCGCCTCCCGGGCGGTAACCGCTGCGTTTTACGCACGCCCACCGCCCGCAAATTTGTGCCTGTCTGCTCGGCACCCTTCGCAACTATGATATAAAGGATCGCCGACCTCTAGCCGGGGCAGACCGCTCGTTTTTGGAGTGCCGGCGCCGCCGATTTCGGCCGAAAATGACCGAAAAATGACGTTTTTGGGGCGTCCGTTACTCCGGTGCTATTTTGCGCCTCCCGGGCGGTAACCGCTGCGTTTTACGCACGCCACCGCCCGCAAATTTGTGCCTGTCTGCTCGGCACCTTCGCAACTATGAATAAAGGATCGCCGACCTCTAGCCGGGGCAGACCGCTCGTTTTTGGAGTGCCGGCGCCGCCGATTTCGGCCGAAAATGACCGAAAAATGACGTTTTTGGGGCGTCCGTTACTCCGGTGCTATTTTGCGCCTCCCGGGCGGTAACCGCTGCGTTTTACGCACGCCCACGCCCGCAAATTTGTGCCTGTCTGCTCGGCACCCTTCGCAACTATGATAAAGGATCGCCGACCTCTAGCCGGGGCAGACCGCTCGTTTTTGGAGTGCCGGCGCCGCCGATTTCGGCCGAAAATGACCGAAAAATGACGTTTTTGGGGCGTCCGTTACTCCGGTGCTATTTTGCGCCTCCCGGGCGGTAACCGCTGCGTTTTACGCACGCCCACCGCCCGCAAATTTGTGCCTGTCTGCTCGGCACCCTTCGCAACTATGAATAAAGGATCGCCGACCTCTAGCCGGGGCAGACCGCTCGTTTTTGGAGTGCCGGCGCCGCCGATTTCGGCCGAAAATGACCGAAAAATGACGTTTTTGGGGCGTCCGTTACTCCGGTGCTATTTTGCGCCTCCCGGGCGGTAACCGCTGCGTTTTACGCACGCCCACCGCCCGCAAATTTGTGCCTGTCTGCTCGGCACCCTTCGCAACTATATAAAGGATCGCCGACCTCTAGCCGGGGCAGACCGCTCGTTTTTGGAGTGCCGGCGCCGCCGATTTCGGCCGAAAATGACCGAAAAATGACGTTTTTGGGGCGTCCGTTACTCCGGTGCTATTTTGCGCCTCCCGGGCGGTAACCGCTGCGTTTTACGCACGCCCACCGCCCGCAAATTTGTGCCTGTCTGCTCGGCACCCTTCGCAACTATGATAAAAGGATCGCCGACCTCTAGCCGGGGCAGACCGCTCGTTTTTGGAGTGCCGGCGCCGCCGATTTCGGCCGAAAATGACCGAAAAATGACGTTTTTGGGGCGTCCGTTACTCCGGTGCTATTTTGCGCCTCCCGGGCGGTAACCGCTGCGTTTTACGCACGCCCACCGCCCGCAAATTTGTGCCTGTCTGCTCGGCACCCTTCGCAACTATGATAAAAGGATCGCCGACCTCTAGCCGGGGCAGACCGCTCGTTTTTGGAGTGCCGGCGCCGCCGATTTCGGCCGAAAATGACCGAAAAATGACGTTTTTGGGGCGTCCGTTACTCCGGTGCTATTTTGCGCCTCCCGGGCGGTAACCGCTGCGTTTTACGCACGCCCACCGCCCGCAAATTTGTGCCTGTCTGCTCGGCACCCTTCGCAACTATGATAAAAGGATCGCCGACCTCTAGCCGGGGCAGACCGCTCGTTTTTGGAGTGCCGGCGCCGCCGATTTCGGCCGAAAATGACCGAAAAATGACGTTTTTGGGGCGTCCGTTACTCCGGTGCTATTTTGCGCCTCCCGGGCGGTAACCGCTGCGTTTTACGCACGCCCACCGCCCGCAAATTTGTGCCTGTCTGCTCGGCACCCTTCGCAACTATGATATAAAGGATCGCCGACCTCTAGCCGGGGCAGACCGCTCGTTTTTGGAGTGCCGGCGCCGCCGATTTCGGCCGAAAATGACCGAAAAATGACGTTTTTGGGGCGTCCGTTACTCCGGTGCTATTTTGCGCCTCCCGGGCGGTAACCGCTGCGTTTTACGCACGCCCACCGCCCGCAAATTTGTGCCTGTCTGCTCGGCACCCTTCGCAACTATGATAAAGGATCGCCGACCTCTAGCCGGGGCAGACCGCTCGTTTTTGGAGTGCCGGCGCCGCCGATTTCGGCCGAAAATGACCGAAAAATGACGTTTTTGGGGCGTCCGTTACTCCGGTGCTATTTTGCGCCTCCCGGGCGGTAACCGCTGCGTTTTACGCACGCCCACCGCCCGCAAATTTGTGCCTGTCTGCTCGGCACCCTTCGCAACTATGATAAAAGGATCGCCGACCTCTAGCCGGGGCAGACCGCTCGTTTTTGGAGTGCCGGCGCCGCCGATTTCGGCCGAAAATGACCGAAAAATGACGTTTTTGGGGCGTCCGTTACTCCGGTGCTATTTTGCGCCTCCCGGGCGGTAACCGCTGCGTTTTACGCACGCCCACCGCCCGCAAATTTGTGCCTGTCTGCTCGGCACCCTTCGCAACTATGATAAAGGATCGCCGACCTCTAGCCGGGGCAGACCGCTCGTTTTTGGAGTGCCGGCGCCGCCGATTTCGGCCGAAAATGACCGAAAAATGACGTTTTTGGGGCGTCCGTTACTCCGGTGCTATTTTGCGCCTCCCGGGCGGTAACCGCTGCGTTTTACGCACGCCCACCGCCCGCAAATTTGTGCCTGTCTGCTCGGCACCCTTCGCAACTATGATATAAAGGATCGCCGACCTCTAGCCGGGGCAGACCGCTCGTTTTTGGAGTGCCGGCGCCGCCGATTTCGGCCGAAAATGACCGAAAAATGACGTTTTTGGGGCGTCCGTTACTCCGGTGCTATTTTGCGCCTCCCGGGCGGTAACCGCTGCGTTTTACGCACGCCCACCGCCCGCAAATTTGTGCCTGTCTGCTCGGCACCCTTCGCAACTATGATATAAAGGATCGCCGACCTCTAGCCGGGGCAGACCGCTCGTTTTTGGAGTGCCGGCGCCGCCGATTTCGGCCGAAAATGACCGAAAAATGACGTTTTTGGGGCGTCCGTTACTCCGGTGCTATTTTGCGCCTCCCGGGCGGTAACCGCTGCGTTTTACGCACGCCCACCGCCCGCAAATTTGTGCCTGTCTGCTCGGCACCCTTCGCAACTATCAGATAAAGGATCGCCGACCTCTAGCCGGGGCAGACCGCTCGTTTTTGGAGTGCCGGCGCCGCCGATTTCGGCCGAAAATGACCGAAAAATGACGTTTTTGGGGCGTCCGTTACTCCGGTGCTATTTTGCGCCTCCCGGGCGGTAACCGCTGCGTTTTACGCACGCCCACCGCCCGCAAATTTGTGCCTGTCTGCTCGGCACCCTTCGCAACTATGATATAAAGGATCGCCGACCTCTAGCCGGGGCAGACCGCTCGTTTTTGGAGTGCCGGCGCCGCCGATTTCGGCCGAAAATGACCGAAAAATGACGTTTTTGGGGCGTCCGTTACTCCGGTGCTATTTTGCGCCTCCCGGGCGGTAACCGCTGCGTTTTACGCACGCCCACCGCCCGCAAATTTGTGCCTGTCTGCTCGGCACCCTTCGCAACTATGATATAAAGGATCGCCGACCTCTAGCCGGGGCAGACCGCTCGTTTTTGGAGTGCCGGCGCCGCCGATTTCGGCCGAAAATGACCGAAAAATGACGTTTTTGGGGCGTCCGTTACTCCGGTGCTATTTTGCGCCTCCCGGGCGGTAACCGCTGCGTTTTACGCACGCCCACCGCCCGCAAATTTGTGCCTGTCTGCTCGGCACCCTTCGCAACTATGATAAAAGGATCGCCGACCTCTAGCCGGGGCAGACCGCTCGTTTTTGGAGTGCCGGCGCCGCCGATTTCGGCCGAAAATGACCGAAAAATGACGTTTTTGGGGCGTCCGTTACTCCGGTGCTATTTTGCGCCTCCCGGGCGGTAACCGCTGCGTTTTACGCACGCCCACCGCCCGCAAATTTGTGCCTGTCTGCTCGGCACCCTTCGCAACTATGATATAAAGGATCGCCGACCTCTAGCCGGGGCAGACCGCTCGTTTTTGGAGTGCCGGCGCCGCCGATTTCGGCCGAAAATGACCGAAAAATGACGTTTTTGGGGCGTCCGTTACTCCGGTGCTATTTTGCGCCTCCCGGGCGGTAACCGCTGCGTTTTACGCACGCCCACCGCCCGCAAATTTGTGCCTGTCTGCTCGGCACCCTTCGCAACTATGATATAAAGGATCGCCGACCTCTAGCCGGGGCAGACCGCTCGTTTTTGGAGTGCCGGCGCCGCCGATTTCGGCCGAAAATGACCGAAAAATGACGTTTTTGGGGCGTCCGTTACTCCGGTGCTATTTTGCGCCTCCCGGGCGGTAACCGCTGCGTTTTACGCACGCCCACCGCCCGCAAATTTGTGCCTGTCTGCTCGGCACCCTTCGCAACTATGATATAAAGGATCGCCGACCTCTAGCCGGGGCAGACCGCTCGTTTTTGGAGTGCCGGCGCCGCCGATTTCGGCCGAAAATGACCGAAAAATGACGTTTTGGGGCGTCCGTTACTCCGGTGCTATTTTGCGCCTCCCGGGCGGTAACCGCTGCGTTTTACGCACGCCCACCGCCCGCAAATTTGTGCCTGTCTGCTCGGCACCCTTCGCAACTATGATAAAGGATCGCCGACCTCTAGCCGGGGCAGACCGCTCGTTTTTGGAGTGCCGGCGCCGCCGATTTCGGCCGAAAATGACCGAAAAATGACGTTTTTGGGGCGTCCGTTACTCCGGTGCTATTTTGCGCCTCCCGGGCGGTAACCGCTGCGTTTTACGCACGCCCACCGCCCGCAAATTTGTGCCTGTCTGCTCGGCACCCTTCGCAACTATGATAAAGGATCGCCGACCTCTAGCCGGGGCAGACCGCTCGTTTTTGGAGTGCCGGCGCCGCCGATTTCGGCCGAAAATGACCGAAAAATGACGTTTTTGGGGCGTCCGTTACTCCGGTGCTATTTTGCGCCTCCCGGGCGGTAACCGCTGCGTTTTACGCACGCCCACCGCCCGCAAATTTGTGCCTGTCTGCTCGGCACCCTTCGCAACTATGATATAAAGGATCGCCGACCTCTAGCCGGGGCAGACCGCTCGTTTTTGGAGTGCCGGCGCCGCCGATTTCGGCCGAAAATGACCGAAAAATGACGTTTTTGGGGCGTCCGTTACTCCGGTGCTATTTTGCGCCTCCCGGGCGGTAACCGCTGCGTTTTACGCACGCCCACCGCCCGCAAATTTGTGCCTGTCTGCTCGGCACCCTTCGCAACTATGATAAAGGATCGCCGACCTCTAGCCGGGGCAGACCGCTCGTTTTTGGAGTGCCGGCGCCGCCGATTTCGGCCGAAAATGACCGAAAAATGACGTTTTTGGGGCGTCCGTTACTCCGGTGCTATTTTGCGCCTCCCGGGCGGTAACCGCTGCGTTTTACGCACGCCCACCGCCCGCAAATTTGTGCCTGTCTGCTCGGCACCCTTCGCAACTATGATATAAAGGATCGCCGACCTCTAGCCGGGGCAGACCGCTCGTTTTTGGAGTGCCGGCGCCGCCGATTTCGGCCGAAAATGACCGAAAAATGACGTTTTTGGGGCGTCCGTTACTCCGGTGCTATTTTGCGCCTCCCGGGCGGTAACCGCTGCGTTTTACGCACGCCCACCGCCCGCAAATTTGTGCCTGTCTGCTCGGCACCCTTCGCAACTATGATAAAGGATCGCCGACCTCTAGCCGGGGCAGACCGCTCGTTTTTGGAGTGCCGGCGCCGCCGATTTCGGCCGAAAATGACCGAAAAATGACGTTTTTGGGGCGTCCGTTACTCCGGTGCTATTTTGCGCCTCCCGGGCGGTAACCGCTGCGTTTTACGCACGCCCACCGCCCGCAAATTTGTGCCTGTCTGCTCGGCACCCTTCGCAACTATGATAAAGGATCGCCGACCTCTAGCCGGGGCAGACCGCTCGTTTTTGGAGTGCCGGCGCCGCCGATTTCGGCCGAAAATGACCGAAAAATGACGTTTTTGGGGCGTCCGTTACTCCGGTGCTATTTTGCGCCTCCCGGGCGGTAACCGCTGCGTTTTACGCACGCCCACCGCCCGCAAATTTGTGCCTGTCTGCTCGGCACCCTTCGCAACTATGATAAAGGATCGCCGACCTCTAGCCGGGCAGACCGCTCGTTTTTGGAGTGCCGGCGCCGCCGATTTCGGCCGAAAATGACCGAAAAATGACGTTTTTGGGGCGTCCGTTACTCCGGTGCTATTTTGCGCCTCCCGGGCGGTAACCGCTGCGTTTTACGCACGCCCACCGCCCGCAAATTTGTGCCTGTCTGCTCGGCACCCTTCGCAACTATGATATAAAGGATCGCCGACCTCTAGCCGGGGCAGACCGCTCGTTTTTGGAGTGCCGGCGCCGCCGATTTCGGCCGAAAATGACCGAAAAATGACGTTTTGGGGCGTCCGTTACTCCGGTGCTATTTTGCGCCTCCCGGGCGGTAACCGCTGCGTTTTACGCACGCCCACCGCCCGCAAATTTGTGCCTGTCTGCTCGGCACCCTTCGCAACTATGATAAAGGATCGCCGACCTCTAGCCGGGGCAGACCGCTCGTTTTTGGAGTGCCGGCGCCGCCGATTTCGGCCGAAAATGACCGAAAAATGACGTTTTTGGGGCGTCCGTTACTCCGGTGCTATTTTGCGCCTCCCGGGCGGTAACCGCTGCGTTTTACGCACGCCCACCGCCCGCAAATTTGTGCCTGTCTGCTCGGCACCCTTCGCAACTATGAATAAAGGATCGCCGACCTCTAGCCGGGGCAGACCGCTCGTTTTTGGAGTGCCGGCGCCGCCGATTTCGGCCGAAAATGACCGAAAAATGACGTTTTTGGGGCGTCCGTTACTCCGGTGCTATTTTGCGCCTCCCGGGCGGTAACCGCTGCGTTTTACGCACGCCCACCGCCCGCAAATTTGTGCCTGTCTGCTCGGCACCCTTCGCAACTATGATAAAGGATCGCCGACCTCTAGCCGGGGCAGACCGCTCGTTTTTGGAGTGCCGGCGCCGCCGATTTCGGCCGAAAATGACCGAAAAATGACGTTTTTGGGGCGTCCGTTACTCCGGTGCTATTTTGCGCCTCCCGGGCGGTAACCGCTGCGTTTTACGCACGCCCACCGCCCGCAAATTTGTGCCTGTCTGCTCGGCACCCTTCGCAACTATGATAAAGGATCGCCGACCTCTAGCCGGGGCAGACCGCTCGTTTTTGGAGTGCCGGCGCCGCCGATTTCGGCCGAAAATGACCGAAAAATGACGTTTTTGGGGCGTCCGTTACTCCGGTGCTATTTTGCGCCTCCCGGGCGGTAACCGCTGCGTTTTACGCACGCCCACCGCCCGCAAATTTGTGCCTGTCTGCTCGGCACCCTTCGCAACTATGATATAAAGGATCGCCGACCTCTAGCCGGGGCAGACCGCTCGTTTTTGGAGTGCCGGCGCCGCCGATTTCGGCCGAAAATGACCGAAAAATGACGTTTTTGGGGCGTCCGTTACTCCGGTGCTATTTTGCGCCTCCCGGGCGGTAACCGCTGCGTTTTACGCACGCCCACCGCCCGCAAATTTGTGCCTGTCTGCTCGGCACCCTTCGCAACTATGATATAAAGGATCGCCGACCTCTAGCCGGGGCAGACCGCTCGTTTTTGGAGTGCCGGCGCCGCCGATTTCGGCCGAAAATGACCGAAAAATGACGTTTTTGGGGGTCCGTTACTCCGGTGCTATTTTGCGCCTCCCGGGCGGTAACCGCTGCGTTTTACGCACGCCCACCGCCCGCAAATTTGTGCCTGTCTGCTCGGCACCCTTCGCAACTATCAGATAAAGGATCGCCGACCTCTAGCCGGGGCAGACCGCTCGTTTTTGGAGTGCCGGCGCCGCCGATTTCGGCCGAAAATGACCGAAAAATGACGTTTTTGGGGCGTCCGTTACTCCGGTGCTATTTTGCGCCTCCCGGGCGGTAACCGCTGCGTTTTACGCACGCCCACCGCCCGCAAATTTGTGCCTGTCTGCTCGGCACCCTTCGCAACTATGATAAAAGGATCGCCGACCTCTAGCCGGGGCAGACCGCTCGTTTTTGGAGTGCCGGCGCCGCCGATTTCGGCCGAAAATGACCGAAAAATGACGTTTTTGGGGCGTCCGTTACTCCGGTGCTATTTTGCGCCTCCCGGGCGGTAACCGCTGCGTTTTACGCACGCCCACCGCCCGCAAATTTGTGCCTGTCTGCTCGGCACCCTTCGCAACTATATAAAAGGATCGCCGACCTCTAGCCGGGGCAGACCGCTCGTTTTTGGAGTGCCGGCGCCGCCGATTTCGGCCGAAAATGACCGAAAAATGACGTTTTTGGGGCGTCCGTTACTCCGGTGCTATTTTGCGCCTCCCGGGCGGTAACCGCTGCGTTTTACGCACGCCCACCGCCCGCAAATTTGTGCCTGTCTGCTCGGCACCCTTCGCAACTATGATATAAAGGATCGCCGACCTCTAGCCGGGGCAGACCGCTCGTTTTTGGAGTGCCGGCGCCGCCGATTTCGGCCGAAAATGACCGAAAAATGACGTTTTTGGGGCGTCCGTTACTCCGGTGCTATTTTGCGCCTCCCGGGCGGTAACCGCTGCGTTTTACGCACGCCCACCGCCCGCAAATTTGTGCCTGTCTGCTCGGCACCCTTCGCAACTATGATATAAAGGATCGCCGACCTCTAGCCGGGGCAGACCGCTCGTTTTTGGAGTGCCGGCGCCGCCGATTTCGGCCGAAAATGACCGAAAAATGACGTTTTTGGGGCGTCCGTTACTCCGGTGCTATTTTGCGCCTCCCGGGCGGTAACCGCTGCGTTTTACGCACGCCCACCGCCCGCAAATTTGTGCCTGTCTGCTCGGCACCCTTCGCAACTATGATATAAAGGATCGCCGACCTCTAGCCGGGGCAGACCGCTCGTTTTTGGAGTGCCGGCGCCGCCGATTTCGGCCGAAAATGACCGAAAAATGACGTTTTTGGGGCGTCCGTTACTCCGGTGCTATTTTGCGCCTCCCGGGCGGTAACCGCTGCGTTTTACGCACGCCCACCGCCCGCAAATTTGTGCCTGTCTGCTCGGCACCCTTCGCAACTATGATATAAAGGATCGCCGACCTCTAGCCGGGGCAGACCGCTCGTTTTTGGAGTGCCGGCGCCGCCGATTTCGGCCGAAAATGACCGAAAAATGACGTTTTTGGGGCGTCCGTTACTCCGGTGCTATTTTGCGCCTCCCGGGCGGTAACCGCTGCGTTTTACGCACGCCCACCGCCCGCAAATTTGTGCCTGTCTGCTCGGCACCCTTCGCAACTATGATATAAAGGATCGCCGACCTCTAGCCGGGGCAGACCGCTCGTTTTTGGAGTGCCGGCGCCGCCGATTTCGGCCGAAAATGACCGAAAAATGACGTTTTTGGGGGCGTCCGTTACTCCGGTGCTATTTTGCGCCTCCCGGGCGGTAACCGCTGCGTTTTACGCACGCCCACCGCCCGCAAATTTGTGCCTGTCTGCTCGGCACCCTTCGCAACTATGATAAAAGGATCGCCGACCTCTAGCCGGGGCAGACCGCTCGTTTTTGGAGTGCCGGCGCCCCGATTTCGGCCGAAAATGACCGAAAAATGACGTTTTTGGGGCGTCCGTTACTCCGGTGCTATTTTGCGCCTCCGGGCGGTAACCGCTGCGTTTTACGCACGCCCACCGCCCGCAAATTTGTGCCTGTCTGCTCGGCACCCTTCGCAACTATGATAAAGGATCGCCGACCTCTAGCCGGGGCAGACCGCTCGTTTTTGGAGTGCGGGCCGCGATTTCGGCCGAAAATGACCGAAAAATGACGTTTTTGGGGCGTCCGTTACTCCGGTGCTATTTTGCGCCTCCCGGGCGGTAACCGCTGCGTTTTACGCACGCCCACCGCCCGCAAATTTGTGCCTGTCTGCTCGGCACCCTTCGCAACTATGATAAAGGATCGCCGACCTCTAGCCGGGCAGACCGCTCGTTTTTGGAGTGCCGGCGCCGCCGATTTCGGCCGAAAATGACCGAAAAATGACGTTTTTGGGGCGTCCGTTACTCCGGTGCTATTTTGCGCCTCCGGGCGGTAACCGCTGCGTTTTACGCACGCCCACCGCCCGCAAATTTGTGCCTGTCTGCTCGGCACCCTTCGCAACTATATAAAGGATCGCCGACCTCTAGCCGGGGCAGACCGCTCGTTTTTGGAGTGCGGCGCGCGCCGATTTCGGCCGAAAATGACCGAAAAATGACGTTTTTGGGGCGTCCGTTACTCCGGTGCTATTTTGCGCCTCCCGGGCGGTAACCGCTGCGTTTTACGCACGCCACCGCCCGCAAATTTGTGCCTGTCTGCTCGGCACCCTTCGCAACTATGATAAAGGATCGCCGACCTCTAGCCGGGGCAGACCGCTCGTTTTTGGAGTGCCGGCGCCGCCGATTTCGGCCGAAAATGACCGAAAAATGACGTTTTTGGGGCGTCCGTTACTCCGGTGCTATTTTGCGCCTCCCGGGCGGTAACCGCTGCGTTTTACGCACGCCCACGCCGCAAATTTGTGTGCCTGTCTGCTCGGCACCTTCGCAACTATGATATAAAGGATCGCCGACCTCTAGCCGGGGCAGACCGCTCGTTTTTGGAGTGCGGCCGCCGCCGATTTCGCCGAAAATAACCGAAAAATGACGTTTTTGGGGCATCCGTTACTCCGGTGCTATTTTGCGCCTCCCGGCGGTAACCGCTGCGTTTTACGCACGCCCACCGCCCGCAAATTTGTGCACTGTCTGCTCGTTTTTGGAGTGCCGGCGCCGCCGATTTCGGCCGAAAATGACCGAAAAATGACGTTTTTGGGGGCGTCCGTTACTCCGGTGCTATTTTGCGCCTCCCGGGCGGTAACCGCTGCGTTTTACGCACGCCCACCGCCCGCAAATTTGTGCCTGTCTGCTCGGCACCCTTCGCAACTATATAAAGGATCGCCGACCTCTAGCCGGGGCAGACCGCTCGTTTTTGGAGTGCCGGCGCCGCCGATTTCGGCCGAAAATGACCGAAAAATGACGTTTTTGGGGGCGTCCGTTACTCCGGTGCTATTTTGCGCCTCCCGGGCGGTAACCGCTGCGTTTTACGCACGCCCACCGCCCGCAAATTTGTGCCTGTCTGCTCGGCACCCTTCGCAACTATGAATAAAGGATCGCCGACCTCTAGCCGGGGCAGACCGCTCGTTTTTGGAGTGCCGGCGCCGCCGATTTCGGCCGAAAATGACCGAAAAATGACGTTTTGGGGCGTCCGTTACTCCGGTGCTATTTTGCGCCTCCCGGGCGGTAACCGCTGCGTTTTACGCACGCCCACCGCCCGCAAATTTGTGCCTGTCTGCTCGGCACCCTTCGCAACTATAGATAAAGGATCGCCGACCTCTAGCCGGGGCAGACCGCTCGTTTTTGGAGTGCCGGCGCCGCCGATTTCGGCCGAAAATGACCGAAAAATGACGTTTTTGGGGCGTCCGTTACTCCGGTGCTATTTTGCGCCTCCCGGGCGGTAACCGCTGCGTTTTACGCACGCCCACCGCCCGCAAATTTGTGCCTGTCTGCTCGGCACCCTTCGCAACTATGAATAAAGGATCGCCGACCTCTAGCCGGGGCAGACCGCTCGTTTTTGGAGTGCCGGCGCCGCCGATTTCGGCCGAAAATGACCGAAAAATGACGTTTTTGGGGCGTCCGTTACTCCGGTGCTATTTTGCGCCTCCCGGGCGGTAACCGCTGCGTTTTACGCACGCCCACCGCCCGCAAATTTGTGCCTGTCTGCTCGGCACCCTTCGCAACTATGATATAAAGGATCGCCGACCTCTAGCCGGGGCAGACCGCTCGTTTTTGGAGTGCCGGCGCCGCCGATTTCGGCCGAAAATGACCGAAAAATGACGTTTTTGGGGGCGTCCGTTACTCCGGTGCTATTTTGCGCCTCCCGGGCGGTAACCGCTGCGTTTTACGCACGCCCACCGCCCGCAAATTTGTGCCTGTCTGCTCGGCACCCTTCGCAACTATATAAAGGATCGCCGACCTCTAGCCGGGGCAGACCGCTCGTTTTTGGAGTGCCGGCGCCGCCGATTTCGGCCGAAAATGACCGAAAAATGACGTTTTTGGGGGCGTCCGTTACTCCGGTGCTATTTTGCGCCTCCCGGGCGGTAACCGCTGCGTTTTACGCACGCCCACCGCCCGCAAATTTGTGCCTGTCTGCTCGGCACCCTTCGCAACTATGATAAAGGATCGCCGACCTCTAGCCGGGGCAGACCGCTCGTTTTTGGAGCCGGCGCCGCCGATTTCGGCCGAAAATGACCGAAAAATGACGTTTTTGGGGCGTCCGTTACTCCGGTGCTATTTTGCGCCTCCCGGGCGGTAACCGCTGCGTTTTACGCACGCCCACCGCCCGCAAATTTGTGCCTGTCTGCTCGGCACCCTTCGCAACTATGAATAAAGGATCGCCGACCTCTAGCCGGGGCAGACCGCTCGTTTTTGGAGTGCCGGCGCCGCCGATTTCGGCCGAAAATGACCGAAAAATGACGTTTTTGGGGGCGTCCGTTACTCCGGTGCTATTTTGCGCCTCCCGGGCGGTAACCGCTGCGTTTTACGCACGCCCACCGCCCGCAAATTTTGTGTCTGCTCGGCACCCTTCGCAACTATGATATAAAGGATCGCCGACCTCTAGCCGGGGCAGACCGCTCGTTTTTGGAGTGCCGGCGCCGCCGATTTCGGCCGAAAATGACCGAAAAATGACGTTTTTGGGGCGTCCGTTACTCCGGTGCTATTTTGCGCCTCCCGGGCGGTAACCGCTGCGTTTTACGCACGCCCACCGCCCGCAAATTTGTGCCTGTCTGCTCGGCACCCTTCGCAACTATGATATAAAGGATCGCGACCTCTAGGGGGCCGCCGGAGGCCGCAATTTGACCGAAAATGAAAATGTTTTTGGGGCTTTTCCGTGGGCGCGCCTCCCGGGCCCGGTAACCGCTGCGTTTTACGCACGCCCACCGCCCGCAAATTTGTGCCTGTCTGCTCGGCACCCTTCGCAACTATCATAAAGGATCGCCGACCTCTAGGGGCAGACCGCTCGTTTTTGGAGTGCCGGCGCCGCCGATTTCGGCCGAAAATGACCGAAAAATGACGTTTTTGGGGCGTCCGTTACTCCGGTGCTATTTTGCGCCTCCCGGGCGGTAACCGCTGCGTTTTACGCACGCCCACCGCCCGCAAATTTGTGCCTGTCTGCTCGGCACCCTTCGCAACTATGAATAAAGGATCGCCGACCTCTAGCCGGGGCAGACCGCTCGTTTTTGGAGTGCCGGCGCCGCCGATTTCGGCCGAAAATGACCGAAAAATGACGTTTTTGGGGCGTCCGTTACTCCGGTGCTATTTTGCGCCTCCCGGGCGGTAACCGCTGCGTTTTACGCACGCCCACCGCCCGCAAATTTGTGCCTGTCTGCTCGGCACCCTTCGCAACTATATAAAGGATCGCCGACCTCTAGCCGGGGCAGACCGCTCGTTTTTGGAGTGCCGGCGCCGCCGATTTCGGCCGAAAATGACCGAAAAATGACGTTTTTGGGGGCGTCCGTTACTCCGGTGCTATTTTGCGCCTCCCGGGCGGTAACCGCTGCGTTTTACGCACGCCCACCGCCCGCAAATTTGTGCCTGTCTGCTCGGCACCCTTCGCAACTATGATAAAGGATCGCCGACCTCTAGCCGGGGCAGACCGCTCGTTTTTGGAGTGCCGGCGCCGCCGATTTCGGCCGAAAATGACCGAAAAATGACGTTTTTGGGGCGTCCGTTACTCCGGTGCTATTTTGCGCCTCCCGGGCGGTAACCGCTGCGTTTTACGCACGCCCACCGCCCGCAAATTTGTGCCTGTCTGCTCGGCACCCTTCGCAACTATATAAAGGATCGCCGACCTCTAGCCGGGGCAGACCGCTCGTTTTTGGAGTGCCGGCGCCGCCGATTTCGGCCGAAAATGACCGAAAAATGACGTTTTTGGGGCGTCCGTTACTCCGGTGCTATTTTGCGCCTCCGGGCGGTAACCGCTGCGTTTTACGCACGCCCACCGCCCGCAAATTTGTGCCTGTCTGCTCGGCACCCTTCGCAACTATGAATAAAGGATCGCCGACCTCTAGCCGGGGCAGACCGCTCGTTTTTGGAGTGCCGGCGCCGCCGATTTCGGCCGAAAATGACCGAAAAATGACGTTTTTGGGGGCGTCCGTTACTCCGGTGCTATTTTGCGCCTCCCGGGCGGTAACCGCTGCGTTTTACGCACGCCCACCGCCCGCAAATTTGTGCCTGTCTGCTCGGCACCCTTCGCAACTATAGATAAAGGATCGCCGACCTCTAGCCGGGGCAGACCGCTCGTTTTTGGAGTGCCGGCGCCGCCGATTTCGGCCGAAAATGACCGAAAAATGACGTTTTGGGGGCGTCCGTTACTCCGGTGCTATTTTGCGCCTCCCGGGCGGTAACCGCTGCGTTTTACGCACGCCCACCGCCCGCAAATTTGTGCCTGTCTGCTCGGCACCCTTCGCAACTATGAATAAAGGATCGCCGACCTCTAGCCGGGGCAGACCGCTCGTTTTTGGAGTGCCGGCGCCGCCGATTTCGGCCGAAAATGACCGAAAAATGACGTTTTTGGGGCGTCCGTTACTCCGGTGCTATTTTGCGCCTCCGGGCGGTAACCGCTGCGTTTTACGCACGCCCACCGCCCGCAAATTTGTGCCTGTCTGCTCGGCACCCTTCGCAACTATGATATAAAGGATCGCCGACCTCTAGCCGGGCAGACCGCTCGTTTTTGGAGTGCCGGCGCCGCCGATTTCGGCCGAAAATGACCGAAAAATGACGTTTTTGGGGCGTCCGTTACTCCGGTGCTATTTTGCGCCTCCCGGGCGGTAACCGCTGCGTTTTACGCACGCCACCGCCCGCAAATTTGTGCCTGTCTGCTCGGCACCCTTCGCAACTATGATAAAGGATCGCCGACCTCTAGCCGGGGCAGACCGCTCGTTTTTGGAGTGCCGGCGCCGCCGATTTCGGCCGAAAATGACCGAAAAATGACGTTTTTGGGGCGTCCGTTACTCCGGTGCTATTTTGCGCCTCCCGGGCGGTAACCGCTGCGTTTTACGCACGCCACCGCCCGCAAATTTGTGCCTGTCTGCTCGGCACCCTTCGCAACTATGATATAAAGGATCGCCGACCTCTAGCCGGGGCAGACCGCTCGTTTTTGGAGTGCCGGCGCCGCCGATTTCGGCCGAAAATGACCGAAAAATGACGTTTTTGGGGCGTCCGTTACTCCGGTGCTATTTTGCGCCTCCCGGGCGGTAACCGCTGCGTTTTACGCACGCCCACCGCCCGCAAATTTGTGCCTGTCTGCTCGCACCCTTCGCAACTATGATATAAAGGATCGCCGACCTCTAGCCGGGGCAGACCGCTCGTTTTGGAGTGCCGGCGCCGCCGATTTCGGCCGAAAATGACCGAAAAATGACGTTTTGGGGGCGTCCGTTACTCCGGTGCTATTTTGCGCCTCCCGGCGGTAACCGCTGCGTTTTACGCACGCCCACCGCCCGCAAATTTGTGCCTGTCTGCTCGGCACCCTTCGCAACTATGATATAAGGATCGCCGACCTCTAGCCGGGGCAGACCGCTCGTTTTTGGAGTGCCGGCGCCGCCGATTTCGGCCGAAATGACCGAAAAATGACGTTTTTGGGGCGTCCGTTACTCGGTGCTATTTTGCGCCTCCCGGGCGGTAACCGCTGCGTTTTACGCACGCCCACCGCCCGCAAATTTGTGCCTGTCTGCTCGGCACCCTTCGCAACTATGATAAAGGATCGCCGACCTCTAGCCGGGGCAGACCGCTCGTTTTTGGAGTGCCGGCGCCGCCGATTTCGGCCGAAAATGACCGAAAAATGACGTTTTTGGGGCGTCCGTTACTCCGGTGCTATTTTGCGCCTCCCGGGCGGTAACCGCTGCGTTTTACGCACGCCCACCGCCCGCAAATTTGTGCCTCTCTGCTCGGCACCCTTCGCAACTATGATATAAAGGATCGCCGACCTCTAGCCGGGGCAGACCGCTCGTTTTTGGAGTGCCGGCGCCGCCGATTTCGGCCGAAAATGACCGAAAAATGACGTTTTTGGGGCGTCCGTTACTCCGGTGCTATTTTGCGCCTCCCGGGCGGTAACCGCTGCGTTTTACGCACGCCCACCGCCCGCAAATTTGTGCCTGTCTGCTCGGCACCCTTCGCAACTATCAGATAAAGGATCGCCGACCTCTAGCCGGGGCAGACCGCTCGTTTTTGGAGTGCCGGCGCCGCCGATTTCGGCCGAAAATGACCGAAAATGACGTTTTTGGGGCGTCCGTTACTCGGTGCTATTTTGCGCCTCCCGGGCGGTAACCGCTGCGTTTTACGCACGCCACCGCCCGCAAATTTGTGCCTGTCTGCTCGGCACCCTTCGCAACTATGATAAAGGATCGCCGACCTCTA
>CAAHFI011200577.1:0-15145 GCA_900893395.1 Euglena gracilis
GACGGCCATTGTTGGAGGCCAACAGCACAAATGAAGCGAACAACATGGATTGGATTGCCGGCGAAAGAGTCTGAATGAAGCTTTGGAAGTTCGAAACCGCGTTGGCGGGGTCGTCGACAGCAGAAAATTCTGATACCATTCTCATACCATAAGGGATAGAAGCATCACACGGCGCATCCTATTGCATCTTTGCTTATGTCTGAAGACACAAACACAGACAAAATCCAGGAACCTGAGTACGACAAAGCAGTAGTAAGGGTCTATTTTGAAAGAAAAGAATCTGGTGAAGAATAAAGACTCACCAATCAAAAACAGAGAGGGTCCGGAATTTTATTTATTGCCCGTCTTGTTTTCATTCGGGCAGCAGTCTGATATCAAAGCTCCGCCTGTTCACCTCCCTCGTACAGTCGGCTTGCAGCCCCCATCCCCGCAGCATGGAGATCGACAAGGAACAGACCTCGTACGCCATCCAGAGTTTTATTTGAAGGTTGGTTTCCTGGGTGGGGGGGGGACGCAGCGGGTGGATCGGGCAGGGTGGGGAAGCCCAGAGTGAAGGTTTCCCCTATTTTCAGCATGCTGTGCCACTCTTTTGGCTGGTTCTCAATTTTGCATTTGAGTTTTCCGGATTGGAGCAGATTTTCGAACAAAATATTTGGGCTGAAAATGTGGGACCCACAAAAGTTTGCCCAACCCCCCCCCCCCCAGAAGGTGGTGCCCAACCTCCCTCCAGTCGTCAAGCAGCCCTCTGGCCCCATCCTGCTGGAGCTGTACAACAAGGAGCCCGCGGGCTGGTGCCGGAGGAGCTGCCGGAGCACCAGAGCCAGGTGCGGGTGTTCCGCGACCTACCTGGGGCGGCCCAGGTAACGCGGTTCCTTCCCCAATGCGTTTCTGTTTCTGTCGGACTCCCCTCAGACCCACTCCCCAGGGGTGACACCAACTTGCATTAGGGTTGGGGTCACCACCCAAGTCGTGCCCAAAGAAGAAACCCGACCTGGCACACCCAACACAATTTGGCGAACTTGATAAACCAAAATTCACGAATCCATGGCGCCTCTCTCTCTCTCTCTCTCTCTCTCTCTCTCTCTCTCTCTCTCTCTCTCTCTCTCTCTCTCTCTCTCTCTCTCTCTCTCTGTCTCTCTCTCTCTCTTTTGAAGTCCCTCTGTGGGGTGTGGGGACCTCCCTCTGGTATCGTCCTCGGCGCTCCGTTGCGGTTGTCCCGGGACGTGTTTGGCTGGCGATGGTTGTTCGTCCCTCCTCCCCCGGAAAGTTGTCCTCCCAGACTCGGGTGGCTCACTTTGCCGGGTGGCGCCTCCCGGGGTGGCACCTTGGGCTGATGGACTGCCCTCTTGGAGGCATCCATTTTAGGCAGCCCCCCCCCCACCCCCCCAGCACTGGACTTGGGAGTGGTCACCGTTTTCCTGAGGTGGTGATCCCGGATGTAAAACGTTCCATCGGGCGGAACTGTAGAGTCAGGGTCCAGAGCAGGGGTTTTCTGAAGCCGGAGGGGAACCTGCCCCGGGGGGGGGGTCCAGCCAGCCAGCACCTTTTTTCCAGCCAGCACCTCCCAGCCATTCAGCGGCCCCCCCCCCCGGGGTCCGCTGAAATAAAGTGCAGGTCAGCCTGGCAAAGCCGGACTAGACTGAAAAATATTGTGGCGCAAAGCGCCAAAAATTTCGGGAAACCGGGGTCAAAAATGGCCCAAAATGCATTTTGGGTGGTTTTTGGGCTTTCACCCCAGATTTGGCTGAAAAATGCCAACCCAGCAGCTGGATTTGGCTTTTTTGGGCACCTGCCGGTCCAGCTCCCGGCCGGCCAGACCACCCGCCTGGATCCCCCCTCCAGGGGGGGGGGAGGTCGAGCCAGCACCTTATTTCTTTTGTAAGCCACCCAAATAACACCCCCCCTAGACCTCAAATGTCCAAGTAATATACCAAGAGGGTTTAAAATTTTGAGGGGGTTACCTGGAAGCGGCTGCATCAAATAGTCAAATGGATGAGAATGGGGCCTTTTGTTTTCGGGGGAATGCCATTTGGGAGTTTGGCCTGCTTTCAACTTGCAGCCAAGGCACTCACACACATCAGTTGTGAGGGTTGGGCCCACTCATACACTGGAACACCAGCTCGTTCCGGACAAAGGCCACCTCTCCACCTTTCCTGATATAGACCCCCACGTCGACACACACGCACAACACACACACACACACACACACACACACACCACACCACACGCACACACACACACACACACACACACACACACACACACACAACACACACACAACAAACACAACACACAATACAACACGACACACACACACACACACACACACACACTTCGAACCCACCCACTCCCTCGTTCCTCTCCAATGGTTTGGGCCCGGCCCATGGATCAGCAGGGCAGGCCGCCCCACCCGCGACGTACAACGCGGGCTACGGCTACCTGATCGGGATGGGCGCCGGCTCCATCGTGGGGCTCTACGAGGGGCTGCTGGAGCAGACCGCCACCAAGTCGTGGAAGCTGGCCCGGACCTCCGTGCTGAACGCCGCCGGTGTGCTGGACCCCCGCGGCAAACCCCCAGCAACCAATCCACGGAGCGCAATGCAACCCCCAACCAGTCTATTGCTTAGTTCGCAGTACCCCCTGGGGGGGGGGCTGGACTGCAGCTAGTCCAAATTTGGCAAAGGCGGAAATCCTAGCAGACCCCCCGGAAATTTTTATCCAGTGACCAGTGCAAAACGCCAAAGAGTTTTTTCAGACCCCCAAAACTGGCCAAAATGCCCATTTTTGGCAGTTTTGGGTGTATATATATATATATATATATATATATATATATATATATATATATAGGCTATATATGGCAGCTCCCCACTATATGGCCCCCCAGGGGGGGCATATAGTTGGGAGTAGGGGGGGGGTGTTTGTTGCGTTAATGATGGAGTAGGGTTAGGTGCGCGACTTAGGGTTAGGGTTAGGCCTAACTTGTACACCGAACACCCGTCTATAAGTTAGGCCTAACCTATCCCTAAATCGTGCACCTAACCCTACTCCATCATTAACGCAAAAAAACTATTCTGAACCCCCCTTCCCACTATATGCCCCCCCTGGGGGGGGCCATATAGTGGGGAGCTGCCATATATATATATATATATATATATATATATATATATATATATATATATATATATATATATATATATATGCCTGCCCCCATCTCATAACCCTCCAAGTTTCAGCAGTTTCATCTTTTCAAAAAAATTAACTTTTAAATTTAATGTAAAACCAATTTCAAATTTATTTGAATTGATTTAAAATAATCAAGTTGAAATGTTTGTTATTTTTATTACAGAAGATCTATTAATAATAATAATAATAAAGGCAAGGGGACATCCCCTTTTGGGGGGTTTTTTGGTGGTTTCGAAGATTTTGAACAATACAGGAGGGTGAACTGGGATTGCTGGGGACACTAACTGTTGGGGCCTTCTGCAACGCTGAGGATGACTCTCACAGGTCCACACCAGTGGACCTCCCCCACCGTCATCCGCCATCTGTTGCGCATGGTGCCGGCCGTCCTGTGTATAGTGGTGTGGCCTGCATCGTCGGCTGGGCTGAAGGGTCGGCTCACGCGCAGGTCGCCGCGCGTCCGCCATGGCCAACGCGGGGGGCACCATCGGTACCATGTTCTGCATCCTGGAGGCCGGCTTCCGGCAGCTGATGCTGGCCAACAAGGTTGCCCCTCACCGCCCCCGTTGACTTCCGCCATTGGCGTGTGGTTCACGTCCGCGCAGTCCCGCAATCAGGGGATTTCTTAAGCCGGAGGGGACCCCGTCCCTGGGGTGGGTCCAGCCAGCCAGCAGCCCAAATCGGGGCTGGGAGCCCCCCCCGGGGGGGTCGAGTGAAATAAAGTTGGGTCCAGACCGGCCAGAGGCCGGGCCAGCCGGCCGCAGGCTGGCCAGCCAACTGGTCTGCCCAGCTCACCCACCCCTGTATTTTTTTCTCCTCACAGCTTCCTTGCCCTCAATGTCTGGCACATGCACTTTCAAAATGTCGAAGGCAAAAATGTTTCAAACTTTTTTTGTTTTTCATCGACCCAGCCCAGCACAGCCCTCCCAGCCCCAGACCCCCCTCCCCCCCTATCCCCCGGGGAGGGGGGGGTCCAGCCAGCAGCTCATTTCCAGCCAGCAGCCTTTTTTCCAGCCAGAGCTGGACCCCCCCCCCCGGGTCCTTAAGAAACCCCTGCCCGCAGTACCCCAAATGCCCCCTTGTAGAGCTCTACGGGAATCCCTGAAACCGTCTGGATGGGGGGGGTCGACCACGCTTTCCTTCACAGTCCAGACAACAATGACGGAAACAAAAATGACGGGGAAAAAATGACGGGAAAAATGAGGGGAAATTTTCGATGTTGGAAATTATTTGAGAAAATTATCGGGAATTCAATTTTTCACAGAAAATGGTTGTCATTTTTCCCATTTGTGATGGACATTTTTCAGGAGAAAGACAACTCAAAACTCCAAGAAATTGCTTTCTGGGTGTCTTTCATTTGGATTTTAATTTTGATTTTTTTTTAATTGAAAATGGACCCCAAAATTGACCATATGTCAAAGCTCCATCCTGTTGTGTGTGAAATTTGACCGCCCCCGCCAGGGACCCTCCATTTTCCAGGGGCACCGATTTTTTTCCACAGGTTTACCCCCACCCACCCACCATGTCACCTTTTTTCTGCGATGGGGGAGGGGGGACCGGTCATCATCGGCACATGTTAGGGTCCCCAGTTTGGTCGGCCGGTGGGGACCCCCCGGGGGGGAGGTCCAGCCAGGAGCACTTTTTTTCCAGCCAGCACCTCCCAGCTGGGCTGCGGACCCCCCAGTCCGCTGGAGTTTGGAAAATCGGGGTCAAAAATGACCAAAGATGGCATTTTTGGGCGGTTTTTGGATTTCACCTCCAGCTTTGACTGAAAAATGCCAACCCAGCTGCATTTTCCAGGGCCAGCTCCCAGCCCGCCAGACCCCCCCCCTGGACCCCCTGGGGCCCTGGGGTTCTTGGGGTCCAGCCAGCACCTTGTTTTCAGCTCCTTTTTCCATCCAGCCGGGGGTCTTAAGAAAACCGCTAGTTACCTTTCAAATCAGCAGAATGCGCTCATTGGTGTGAACATCGTGCACGTCAAAGCCACCCGCCAACCACCCATCCAAACGCACACACACAAACACATGCACACATCTCGAATTTGATGCAGCAAAAAAAGTGTCCCATTTTGTCCCAGGACCGGCCCGTGCCCTGGGTGACCCACCCGTGGGCGTTCGACTCGCGCAACACCGCCCCCGCCGCGGGCTTCACGTGCGGGCTGATCTACAAGAGCACGGCGGGCAACCTGGGCGTGACGCTGGCCGCCGGCGTGGTCGGTCTGTTTGTGCTTGCAGTTGAAAAAAGCGATTCTTCCGGAATGTCTCAGAACCCACGGGGAGACAGCAAGGGGGGGAAATGCCCTTCAGGGCGACTGCTGACCACCGGAGGAAACCTGGGGGGACAGCTGCGCCCGTAGCTCAAGATCCCGGCCATTTGGATTCTTTTGGGGAAACACGTTCAAATTGCAATTCGTCCTAACATTTTGATGGTTCTGCTCCTTTTCTCAGATAAAGTAATGATAAGCTCGCAAATAATTTAGCAGTAATACTTTTTTGCTTCAGCAAAAACACTGCATGTGTGACTCGTTACAACTTATGTTGTTGTTGTTTATGGGGATTATTGGTGCTGCTGCTGCTGCTGCTGTTGCTGCTGCTGTTTTTGCTGCTTGTTTCTTGTTGTTCTTCCGTTGACGACCACCTCAGGCGGTTCCCGCCTCCACACACTTGCATCCAAAAATTGCCTCCAAAGAGTGCTTTGAGCCTTTTCTCGCCCAAAACATTCGTCTTTTTCGGCGGTCCACGGCTGACCCTACCCCCATGGAGGGGAGGGGTCCAGCCAGCCAGCACCTTTTTCCAGCCAGCCCGCGGGACCCCTCCCCCCCCCCGGGATCCTTAAGAAAACCCCTGGTTCTTGTCAGCGCCGCTTCCATTGCATGTATGGTGTGTCACCATTAATTTCATCTAATTATTTAATAATAACACACTGACACGTGTGATGTCAGTGTATTGTTTTTTGTTGTTGACACCCCACACACAGTGGCCCTTTCCGCACCACAGGGGGGGCAGTGGCGTTCCTCAACTCGCGGCGGTACACCCCGGAGAAGTATTTCGACATTTATAAGAAGTTCCTGCCGTCCGAAGGGATGCTGATGTAGCGCCCTCCTCCCCCCAATGGCTTCGCCATCCGGTCTCCCCACCTGACCGTCCCTGGTCCCCCAGCCTGCCCACCCTCCTGCCTGACAGCCGCATGGAGGTCTGGAAGGAGAACCTCCACCTGCTGATTGCGAGGCGACAAAATGGTGATGAGAGGGTTTTAAATCCAAACATAAATGATACATGGTATAGCAATAAAATAACCCCCCATAATGGAAATGCAGGGCCGTGGCAAGCGCAGGTTCCAAATAAAAGTGCACACACACCCTGCCAACGAAGATGGCGGTCCACCACAAGCGCACGCCCCATTTTGAAATGGAAATCAACAAAAACCACGCAGGCAGGGTCAAAATAGCAGCGCATCCCTGCCGCTGGAGGCAGCGGTCCGCTATAAGTGCACAGTGCTTCTATTGGGGGGTGTAATGTTTTTGGAATAATTTGAGTTTCGGTGTAATATTTTTGGAAATTTTGAGTTTCAGCGGATTTTTCCAGATTGTTCAACGAATAAGTTTTTTGGTGACCCGTGCCACCAAAAAATATTCCATATTTCCCACTCCCTGGTGGCTCAATGGTTTTTTTTTTGGAGTCACTGTGTAGATTTTTGGGCTCCACGGCCACCCAGCACCGAAAGGCACTGGGAGTGGCTAATTGGTTTTGACAAATTTACAGTCAAATGGAAATTGGTTCTTTTAATAATAATAAAAAATTGGCATGATTCCTACGCCTCTTTTCAACATTGTGCCCCACTCTGTCAGCAATCAATGTGAAAGGGTTCCCAGGGCCAAGTTGTGCCTCATGAACATGTTGTGTGTGTGTGTGTGTGTGTGTATGGATGTGTCTTGATGTGTGGGTGTTTGCTTATGTGTTGTGTGTATTTGCATGCATGCCAGCAGTCCAAACAAAAAGTAACAGCATGCCCGGCTGTGCTCAGTGTGAGGTGGGCTGGCCGGAGACGCCGCGGGAGGCCCCAAAGCACCTCCGCCGTCACATGCCACACAGCAGTGCTGTATTGAAGCCTGATGACTGCCTCCCCCCCCCCACTCGTCCTCCTCGTCCACCACGTGAACGTCCGCTTGAGAAATCATCCAATGCCTGTCAATGGCTTTTCTGACGGTCATTTCTTACTTTGAACGATTCCATCCTTTCTAAATGACATAAATGCCATTTCTAAGGGCTAAAGGCCGTCCTTTCAAAATGGTTTGTTGAGGAATAATTGAACGGAACCATTCTCCGTAGGCATGTCCTCCTAGCAGCATCCAAACACTCCTGCGATGCCCTGAAAGGCGTTGGCTATTGTTGGCTGTTCCCCAAGCCCGCTCCCCAAGCCCAAGCGGGCCTTGCATCCCATGGCTGCTGACCCTCTGCTTCATCTCTTCACCGCACGCCCATCGCACAGCCCAGGGGCCACAGCCAGGTGGAGGTGATTTTTGGAAGGAAAAAGGTGCCCAGTTCCTTCAACGATGACATCATATTTCCCTTTTTGTTCGTAATTCCTGAGTGAGAGAGTTTCTTCAGCGGCCAAACACCCTGGTGTTGACAAGATTTCTTCAACATCCGCCCCTTTTTTTCTTTGAAAACGCTGAACCAAAATTTTCTGACCCACCAACCATCTTAAAAAAATTGCTGTATCGGCATCCAGGGCAGCAATGTATTCTTTTTTTTTTAAAGTTTTTCCAGGGCCACTCTTATTTCATCCCTCCAAAGGTTCGAAGCGTTGAAAGCGTTGCTGCTTTGAACCTTGCTTGCCCTGGATGGATGGTTCTCTGCAAGCCATTTGCACCACCATTTTGTTGACTCTGTTCTTTTGTCTTCTCTGGTGGCATGGGGGGGGGCGACAGGGTTGTCTTCCAAAACGGGAAAGCAAGTGACACGGTTTTCCTGAGGGCGACACGCCGGGCTCCGCACTTTTTGCCCTTGACAGGCTTTACTCGCCGGCAGGGGGGCGGGAAAAGCGAGGGAGGAGCACAAAGCAACTGTGAGGTCCTGCTCCTCTTGCCTTTCAGACCAAGCCGCCGGCGAACACAAGCCTTGGCCCACAACACTTGCCCCACAAGGCTGAGGGCAAAGCCGAAGGCGTCCGACGACTCTCGATTTTTAGTGCTGAGCGTGCATCGCTTTGATTTGTCTTCCATGTCCTCTTCAAATTTGAAAGGCTGCCGAAGTTCCTGTCAGGTCGAGCTCCCCCCCCAAGCCCCCGGCAACGAAAACAAAAAACACACGAGCACAAGACAACTCACCATTGTCTTGTGTGTCGCTCTCCCTGAAACTTCCTCCAAAGTCCCGCATGGTCCTTGGAGCTCGATTCTCTCCCTCTGGGTGTCGGAGGAGGAGTTTAAAGTCGGGCGAGGAAAGGCAGGCGTTGCTGGGTCCAAAACCCATCCCAAAAAGAGAGAAACGCACCTCGCGTGGCTCCGGGGCAGAATGCCTTCAAATGCGCCGCAAAATTTTTGCCCAAAACCTTCCGGAAAAATGTCTTCAAGGCGGGGCTTTTCGCAAACGAGCTAGAGTTGCGCGCGCAAAACCTTTGCAGGGAGCACGGGGCACCTCGGCTCCGCACTTTGCCCTTGTGAAGCCTGATTTTTGCTCTGAAAATAACGGGCCAGGGCAGTTTCCAAGGCACCTTGGCACCAAGTCTTTGGTAATGGGCCGTAAAAGCCTCCACCCCCCTCCACTGGCTAATTTTACAAAATTCTTGGGCAGACACGCCCATTTTTTGAGTAAACTAACCCCTGCCCCTCTGGTGGAGCGGGCCCCCCAAACCTGGGGGATCACCCCATAATTGGCCAGAAAATCTTTTGTGATAGAAGCACTGGTATCTGCACTTATGGCCCTGAAGAGGGGTTTTAATTAAATCAGAAGGGGGCCCCCAGGTCTGACGAATGATCGTGTGGCAGCCACATAAGAGATCATTATGAAAGGGGCCTATTTGTGGACATGGGGACATGTGGACACCACCTCTCCCACTTGTGAAACTTCTGGCCTCTTCACTAAGTTTTTATGTAGGGTGCCCAACCAAACACACTGGTGGTTCGTTTTACCTTTGCCAAATCTCAGGACCTGTTTAAACAGAGGATTCGTGAGCAAAAAATAAGCTGTGTACGCAATGTACAAATATCAGTGGCATTGGGGCCTTGGCCAGCCCCAGGAGGATTGGGAGTGGGTCCCAAAATGCCCCATACTTCTCCAGATTTTGGTTCCAAAGTCTCTTGTAAGGGATCAACAGGGTGTGGAATCTTAGCCCACCAAACACAGCAATCAAAGCATAGCACTGTATGTATTACGGGCTTGGAGTGTACGTCCAAAGCTTTCCCTTTTCCCCTTTTTGAGACTTTCTGAAAAGCCTTTCGCTTTCGCCTTGGTGTGCAACCTACTTATGGTAGGGAAAAGAGTGTACGTCCAAAGCTTTCCCTTTTCCCCTTTTTGAGACTTTCTGAAAAAGCTTTCGCTTTCGCCTTGGTGCACAACCTACTTATGGTAGGGAAAAGTCTTTGGAGTAACAAAAAGTGGTTTTCCCCTTTTCTTCCCAATTCCCCAAGAGGCAAAGCACAAGACAAAGACTTCAGAAGTTTCTTCTGGAGTCAAGTTCGATTGTTCTGAGGGTTTTTCCCTCTGACAAAACCAATGGTCAAACTTGGAATTGATGACAGTAAAGAATACTACCTGTGGGGGAAGGAGAGAAAAGTGCTGACGTGTCCAGGGGCAGATCCCAGAAGGGTCTGCCACGATCTTACCAACTGTGGTTTCCACAGTGGTGCGACCGTCACAGAACCCACTCTGCAGATATCCTACAGAGCTGGACGTGCCTGGTACACATCCCCCTCCCAGGGCTACGCCCGATTTCCTTCATGGACCAGGGATTCCCAGGTCCAGTCAGGATATCTGACGTTTCCCCGGTGGGGTTCACTACTACTCCATTCGGTGTCTCTCCTTTCCGCACAGTGGCACCCACCCAAAGCCCAAAAACGCGCAAAAGGTTAGCCGCGCTTCGCGGTTACCTATTAGCCGTTTCGGCTTAGGTGGGGTGTGAAAAAGCCCACTGTGGGAAACGGGGCTTGGCAGGTTTCCTGACAAAGTGTCCCATCCACCCACTTTGGGTGTGCCAAAGGCACGAGGGGTTGGTCAGGCGTATTCGCTGAAAACCCGAGGGAGAGGTGTGGAAGGGGGGGGGCAGGCTCCTATCCTGGTCATACCCGGATAGGGCTCCTAGGCGGTCATATCCGCACTAGGAAACAAAATCCTACTTACAAACCGACTGCCGGCGACAGCTTTGCGGGGTGGGGGGAAAGTAGGGAGGAGAGGGGGGGCTGGCTTAGGCCAGAACAGAATTTTTGCTGTCTGGCAGAATTAAGGGCCTTAGGGCTGAAAAGTGACAAGTGGCCTATTATTACGGCGTGCGCGCTGTGTGCTGTGTGTCACTTAGCGGCTTGCCAGGTTTCCCGGCTGCCAAGGTCTTCACGGCAGTAGCTCCTTCACGACGCGATAAGAGGCGATTACCTCCTGCAGACGGTTTCCGTCCGCATGGCAATTGGTAGAGGGGTGGCGGGGGGGGGGGTGGGCTCTTGGATGCTTCCATCCGGAGCGCAGAGTGTGTGACACAGACCCAGGTTCATCCCAGGGCTGTTTAGCGATTTCCGCTACCAGTGTATTGTGTATAAGTCTCCTGGGGTGTCCAGGCTCCATGAAGGCGCTTACCTTACATGGGCCTGGTAATGCCGTTTCGGCATTACATCCTTTCCAACCGCCAATAATCATGGCGGGAGTCCAGGGGATCTTCCACCAGGACCATCTGAAATTGTGGTGGTGGTGGCCTGTCCACGAGCCAGGTTTCTGGCGATTCGTAGTCAAAGTCAGGTGCCACCCAGTCCCGAACCCATCCTTCGGGGACTGTGTGCTTGGTTGCACTCGCTCTTTCCGCGAGGAACCATTGCAGCTTCTCCCAGAATTTCCTGGGCAGAGTGGCTGGCCAGATGAAGTGATTCATCCGTGGGTGATTGGCTGACACCTGCGGGGCATTCACCGGGTGGAAGTCAATTGGCATGTGATACGCACATTCCGCGCGGACTGTATGGGGTCGTAATACGGCCGTAAGCCAGTCTTTCCAGGTCAATCCGTGGTTTTCGGGTGGCCATTGTGGTAGGAACCAGCGACCGTTTCGGTCCTGGGTTGTGAACAGGCGGAAAAATATCTTTTCCCTGTCCGCTGTCTCCCAGAGGTAAGGTAATCTTACCCCTGCTTCCTCAGCGGCGAGGCGTATCGCCCCACTGTCGATCTGCCACCCACGGGCCATTCCCGTGTGGCGGTAGTCGTCAAGCTTGAGGTTGGAGTCCTTGAAAAAGTCCTTGTACTTTTTGTGCAAGGTGGAGTATTCCTCCAGTGGCTTCTGGGCACTTGGCACGATTGTGCGAACTGCGCCTTCCGCAGTTTGCCAAAAGGTACCTGGAAGGCAGTTGACACAGAGTAGTGGTACATTCGTACCATCTCGCTCCGTGTAATTAAAATTGTGCTTGTGGGTCCAACTGGCCACGCACTTGGCGCGTACCAAGGCGGCACAGTTGGGGATGTATACATCCTTGTGGAACAATTTCCGATCCACAGGGTTGCACACATGGACGAGGGGTAATCCCAAGTCAGGTGCACTGTTATACATCTTGTGGCAGACAGTGCAAAGCCACACAAAATGGTTTTCCGTCGTTTTGTCGATGAGGAATTCCTCGCCGAAGTATTGGGCCAAAACACGAGGGGATCTGGAATTGTAATAATTCCAGGTCACGTTCTGATTAAAGGACAATTTTCGGCCCTGAAAGAACAGTGGCTCAATCCATCGATTGAGACATTGATTTGTCCTCAGTTTGTGGTCGATCATCATGTACCTGTTTTTCAGGTCATGAGTCTCAGGATCATCCTGATTGATCTCGTTCCAGTCGATGACAACCTCGTCTTCCGAAGGTGTCTCAGCTGTTGAGGCGCGGGATTTTCCCTGCCCCTTCGACGGAGGTTTCGGCTGTGAGGTTTTCCCATAGCCGGATGACGCGACGTGCGTGAATCCTTGTCCCGATGTTAATCCCCGAGAAGAGGATGCAGCACCTTGGCCGCCAGCACCACCACCGCCTTTCGGTGGGGGCTGATCACCAGATTTCGGTGTGGGCTTGCAAGGGGCGGCGCCTGGCTTGTTTCCGGAGGAGGGCCGCCGTTCGGCGTCATGCTTGCTCGCCCAGGTGCGTGGTGACGCTTGGGACGGGGGTCTTCTCCCCGACGCCGAGCGTCGTGGAACTTCAGCAGGGGTTTCCCGAGCTGATGGTCGTCCTACACGCTCCTTCGCGGCTTCCGTGGGTTTCCCAGGGTTAGCCATGGGGGATGGTGTGGGTGTGGCTTGGCCAGCGCACTTCGCGCTGGTTGAGCCGTGTGGAGGCATGGACGTCCGCTCGGCCTGTTATTTCAGGGCCGGTGTCCGTGTGCCTTGACGCTTCTGTGCAGTGATTGGGCTGTGCCCTGAGGTGCGGGTTCATCCCGTGCCTCTGGTGGCACTGACCGTGCTGGTACAGGTTCATCCTGTACTGGCACGGTGGGTATTGTCTCCACTGCTATTGCTGTCTGGTCGCCTTCCGTCCGTGTCGCTTCCGACACTGGCGGTGGCGCCGGCGTTGGGGAGGATCATACTCCGCCATGGCTGTAGTGTCAGGTGTTTCTTCCACCGGCTGTGCAGTTTCCGCCGCAGCTGTGGAAGAACTGGCCGCAGTGCCACGTGGAGTGATAACTGCGAATAAGTGACCGCAAACCACCAAGTACGCGCCGCCCAGCGAGGTGCGCCGCTCAGGTCCTTCACCTGAAGTGGGCTCCTCCGCTGGCTCCTCTGTCGACGGGTTTCCCCGGAAACAGGGAGCTTGAGGCGTAATACCTCAGGCGTGTGGGGTACCGTCTCCAGCGGGTTTTCCCGCGGAGGGGTCGGTACACCTGCCGTACCCAGTGAGGTTGGTGACAGTGGCACAGGTGTCATTTCACCTGTCGGTGAACCTGGACGCTGGGCAGTTTCTGCCACAGTGTCCAGCATCACGACCAATGGGCTACGGGTTTCCCGTGCCGGAGGTTCGCTGACTGAGGTTCATCCTCGGCCATTGGGACCGTTTCCTCCTCCTCCTCCTCCGCTTCAGGAGGGGATTCCTCTGTGTGTAGTTGTGCTGCAGTACGCGGGTCTTTTCCGCTCCTGTAGCACCCTTGTGCGTCTGAAGGGTAAAAGCTTATACTTTCACTCCTGTCAGAGTTGGGGTATGGGGGCGGCCACGACGCTTACCCAGCTTCCGGGTAGAGGTTCTGGCTCGTCGTCGTCGATCAGGCAGAGGTCTTCCACTGCTGTCGACAGTTCTCCTGCATGCCGTATTCTCCTGTGTCTCCAGGAAAGCGGGCAGCGGCAACGCATAACGAGGTTCCTTCCCCTCGTGCCGCGAAACATTTGGAAAATCTTCCCAGATCAGGATATTCCCGAGCTGGGTGTCCAGGTGCTCTGGAGGCCGATTTCGGCCTCTTGCCAGTCCGGTCGCAGGTTCATCCTGCGTTGGTCTGGATCATTGGGTCTGGCGTCCACCTCGGTGTATCCCGAGGTAACCTTCTGTGGATATCCACATCGGTGGTCATGTATTCCAGGAAATATATGTAGACCTCCAGGACGTAGGTAATCCACGCCCTGTGCCAGTACTGTTGTAGCAGAAAGATTTCTGCCGGTGCTGTTTCAGCACCTTCGGTCTTGCGTTCCGATCTGGGATTCGGCACTGATGCAGGAGGAATCTCCTGGTCGGCTGGCTACGGCATTCTCGGCAGTCGGAGGCGGTTTTCCGCGTTCTCCGAAACCCCAGAAGTCAACAATGTGAACTTCTTGCAAAACTGGCATTCCAGTTTGTACCGCTGGGGTACGCGAGGTCGACGTCAGTACTTGAACAGCGTGCCATACATGCTGTCCAAGTATACTTGGAGATTGCAGTGAACATTACCGCGGCTGCGCCTGGAGTTTCTCCGGCAGGGGTAATACTTCCACTGGATTCCCAGTGCTCCGACGGAATACATGTGCGTGAAGATTTCCTTCAGCTGTGCGACGAACGTTTCGTCTTCACAGGTATTCATACATATACGTCAGACCGTTTCGGTCGGTAAAATGCCGAAATTCTTGCAGGGGTATCCCAACCAGAACCACAGCTCCCAGAACCGGGCATCCGGTCCAGGACAACTTCATTCGAATGAGGATATCCCTAAAAGCATGAAGTTCGGAACTGTAAAAACGTTTGCAGTGATCGCTCATACGATTCTGCACCACTTCGAGCACCGCATCGGTGGTCGGTGGATCACGTTGCCTGCTTTTGTGAACTTTTGGAGATCATCATCGATTTCGGCCAGATCTCCTCAAGGTATTTGAACACCGAGGCAACGTCATAGTCCTTCGTTTCGAAGGTTCGCGGCTTTTCCGCCTTTTCCTGTTGGGGTCCGGCATATTTTCCGCCTTTGCCTGGAGCTCGCAAGCGGCTTTTCCGCCTTTGCCAGGTGAGGCTTTTCCACCTTTCTCCTGGCCTTTTCCTTTCCCCTTACCCTTGCCTTTACCTTTACCCTTACCCTTCGTGTTAGACAGCCATTCGAATGTCGCCAGTAATCCCAGTATTCTGCCTCTCTGCAGTATAATACCGGGTAAGTCACGGATTCCGTGCTGGGCTTCGAGCAAATTCCTGCTCAGCGTCACCACGAATTCTAGTAAACCGGAGCGACTGGGGGTGGTCGAATTTCCGACGCGCCCGTTCTGCCGTCACATCTGGCGCTGGCGAAGCTTCCTCGTCAGCGTCGACGTGCATCGCGCGGGCGGATCTTCCGACCTCGGCGAGCGGCGCTGTGGCTGC
>CAAHFI011202992.1:0-14635 GCA_900893395.1 Euglena gracilis
ACTTTGCCATTGTGAGGCCATGCCTTGTTCGCCGGCGGTGTTGTGTGATTGTTCGTTGTGCTGGGTTAGGCGTCTCCCCTTAGTGCCTTTCTTCGCCGGAGTTGGCTGATTCCTAATCTTGCCCTTCGACACGGAAGAAGACAGAAACTTTCAAAGAACAGAGTTGGAAGAGATCAAGAAAATACAATATCAATATTCAGAACCTGTAGAACCTGCAGAATATCAAATTCAAGAAATTATTTCAACTTTGACATTGGAAGTCAATGCAGAATGTGGAGAACGAATTGGAATTATCAAGTCGACAACCTGGACAAAGTGCAGAACAAGAAGCGCCAGCTGGAGAACTTGGAGATGCGGTTTCAACGTGGCGAACCGTGGCCATCACTTCCCCCCACCACACATCTCAACAGAAAATTTTTTCAGCAGCAGACAACCACACACAGTGATGGCCATGGACCCTGGCAAACAGTGGGCAAAAAGCCCAGGCGACAACGGAAGACATTGGGTACCCAGGGTCAAGACCCATTACATTTCAAATTGGGGTACAAGAAACCTTCAAGATTGGCAGACCCAGCCCAGAGAGCAAAGCCCCAGACCAGAGGGCAAATGCCCCAACCTATCAAGATGGAATAAAGGACAAGGGGCCAGTACAACATTGGGAAGCCAGCAAATGGCCCAGTCTGGAGCAGCAGAATGCCCACAGGAAGGGGCAAAAAAGGTCTGTACCGACCAGTTTTTTCAAATTCAGCCCACAGCCCCATTCCAGGGGGGAAGGGGGAGGCCCAGCAACAGGGCTCCCCCAGATTTCAATTGGGCATGGCAAGAAGCCAGAACTTACAGCCCCGGCCATGGGGCCAGAACAAAGGGGCTTGGCCAAGGTGGCCAATCCAAAGGCTATGGCAGCCATACAAGGGGTGGACCTCCAGAGGCCCCCCAGAAGCTAAAGGGCAGCCCCCCAGGGGCTTTGTATTTAACAAATGCCCAGCCCCAGGAGGAACAGGGGGAAGGGGAAGGACCCCCACCAGTATTTATTCATCAGCCTTCAAATCTCCCAGTGAAATCAAAAAGGGGGGACCCACAGAGGCCCCCCTATGGTATGGCTACCAACACCATCATCATCAAGGAGGCCTGATAGGCAAAACAGGGGCAGTAAGCCCTATGGTATGCATTCCAACAACAAGATCCTCCAAAGAGAGAGTGAGAAGAGAGGAGAGTGCATGCACACCCCCCAGGAAAACTTTCCTTTTCCAAGGGCTCAAGCCCTAGGGGCCCCAAGGGTGCAATGTCCAACACCCCCAACCCAGCCCCCCCAAAATCATCTCATTCAAGAAATAAATTCCATGGAGGAGAAATGGGGAGACACCCCCCTGCATCAAAGGCTACAAAAAAGCCTAAAATGGTGGAAAAAACATGCCCCCCCAGCAACATGTCGACTCATCAAGGATGGCATTCAGCCCCCCTGGGTTCATCACCCAAAATTATCCACCCACCCAAAAACCAGAGCAAATTTAGACCTGAAACAGGCAGAAAAAATCCTGCAGGATTACGAAAAGTCTGGATCCGTAAAGAGGGTGGGGATTCGAACTCACAACATTTAATCCCCTGGTTTCTAATTTCAAAACCAGAGGGGGAACAGACCAAATGGAGGTTAATAAGCGACTGCAGGGAACTAAATCAACAGTTCCAGGCAAAACCTTTCAAGCTGGATCACATCCAGCACATTTTTCCAGTTTTGGAAAAAGGCCACTGGGCAGCCAAAATCGACTTGAAGGATGCCTATTTTCACATCCCAGCAAGCCAGGCCCTAAGGCCATTTCTAAGGCATCAGGTAGGGGGGCAAACATGGGAGTTTCAAGTAGGATGTTTTGGGCTAAATGTAATGCCCCAAATTTTCATGTCAGTAATGAAAACATTCGAAAAGCTGTGGAGAAAAAGGGGGATCCAGGTTTTTATTTACCTGGACGACATTTTGCTGGTGGCCCCAACACAAAACATTTTGCAAAATCACCTGCACACAGTGGTCAGGGATTTAATCAAATCAGGATTCAAAATCAATGTAAAAAAGTCCACCCTGCAGCCCACCCAAGTGGTAAATCATCTGGGATTTCAACTAAACTTTCAAGAAGGAAAACTGCAGGTTACCCCCCAGAAGATCAAAACAATAAAAAAGGAACTGGGAAAAATTGTGAAAAAAGATTACATGTCAAAAAGGCAATTGGCTGCCATTTTGGGCCAAATAAGGTGCAATCTTATGGCCCTGCCCTTTCTAAGGGCTTTTACAGATGCCCTGGCAAATTTTTTAGTTACAAACTCTGCAGCCCCCTGGGATTCAAAACATCCAATTTCACAGGAAATCAAGGCCCAATTAAGGGAAATAAAAATTTTACTGGACACCTGGGGGGGCAGACCCTTCCCCCAAAATGCAACAAGAGAGTTGCACTCAGACAGCAGCACCCATGCCTGGGGGGGGCTGGACATTCGAACTGGAAAAATTGTCCAGGAATTTTGGAGAGAAAACTCCATTTTACACATCAATGTCAAAGAATTAAGTGCAGCAATAAGCACAGTGAAAAGTCTCAGCAAGCCAGGAGAAACTGTGTCCCTGTCAGTGGACAATCAAGTCATTTATTATTACTTAACAAAAGGGGGGGCAAGAAAGATCCATTCAACACAATGCTAAGACCATTTTTCAAATGGTGCATGGAGAAAAATGTCAATCTCCAAGTAAACTGGGTCCCCTCAAAAGAATGCCTGGCAGACCCTATAAGCAGATGGGAAATGGACAGGGGGGATTACTCACTGGACCCCAAACTTTTTCACTGGCTAAAACAGCAATTCAAAAACTGCATAAATCTGGAAACAGACCTTTTTGCCTCCCCAGGCAACAGAAAACTGCCACAATTTGTGGCCAGGTGGCCCCACTGGGAGGCCACAGCAGTGGACGCTTTACAATGTCCACTGGACAACATGGGGGGACTCTATGCAAACCCCCCTGGTCAGTGATTCAAAAATTTCTGCCCAGATTAAAAAAGTTTCCACAGGCCAAAGTTTTGATGGTCACCCCCTACTGGGATTCAGCCACATGGTGGCCCCAGTTAATAAAAATGAAAGTGCCAGGGACCCCCTGCCTAAAAATCACCCCCTACAGGGGTATGTTCACCAACTGCAGGGGGGAAAAAATGCCACCCCCCAGGTGGCCCCTCCTTTGCATGATTTGCTCAGGCAAATTCTGGAAGGGAAACAAATACAAAATTCAACCATTAAGGATTTCCTGGGAAGAAACCCCAGTTTGAAAAGGTACCAAAGTGCCTTTACGCTTTTATGGGTGATTCTGGACAAAATGGGGGTGCCCCCCCTTTAGCCACCACTGACCAAGTGGCTGACGCTTTAATTCAACTTTTTCAATTTTCAAAGGCCCAAGCCCGTAATGCATACAGTGCTATGCTTTTGATCCCTGGCTTTGGTGGCCTAAGGTTTAATACCTTATTAGCACCTTATAAAAGGCTTTGGAACCAAAATCTGGAGAAGTATGGTGCTTTTTGGGATCCCCTCCCAATCCTCCAGGGGCTGGCAAGGCAGCCTGTGCCCACTGATATTTGTGCATTGCGCACACAGCTCATTTTCTGTTCACGCATCCTCTGTTTATATCGTTCATCTGATTTGGCACAAGTCAAAAGAACCACGAGTGTGTTGGGAGGGGCACCTTACATTCAAATCAAACGTAAAGGGCAAAAATTCCACAAGTGGGAAAGAGTGGTCGCAATTCCCCAATGTCCCCAAATCAGTCCCTTTCATTTAATTATGGCTTATGTGGCCGCCACCCGGTTTAACGTACAGCCTGGGGGTCCCCTTCTGATTTCATTAAAACCCCCCTATACACCCATAAGTGCTGACACAATTGCTTCTATTACAAGAGAATTTTTGTCCAAACAAGGAGTACCCCCCCAGGTGTGGGGACCCCACTCCACCAGAGGGGCAGGGGTTGGGTTACTAAAAAATTGGGCCTTTCAGCCCAAGAAGTTTGTGAAATTGGTCAATGGAAAGGGGTTGAGGCTTTTACAGCCCATTATCAAAGACTTGGTGCCCAAGGTGCCTTGGAAAATGCCCTGGCCCCCCTAATTTCAGTGCACAATCTGGCCTCACAATGGCAAAGTGCGGAGCCCGAGGTGTCTCGTACTCCCTCGAGGAAAACCGACCAGGGAGGAAGGGACACCGAGGGCGAAGCACAAAGACATTGTGAGCCCGACCCCCCCTCCCATTGAAAAAATTTGTCTTCAAACGCCCTCGGTCAGCAAGTGGGGACCAGGGTGGGGAGGGGGGGGGGACCCCCCAGGGGAAGAGACAGCTCCATGGTCGCCACGTCGGAGACAATGCAGCCAACTCCGGCGAGGCGGCACTAAGGGGAGACGCCTAACCCAGCACAACGAACAATCACACAACACCGCCGGCGAACAAGGCATGGCCTCACAATGTCTTTGTGCTTCGCCCTCGGTGTCCCTTCCTCCCTGGTCGGTTTTCCTCGAGGGAGTACGATATGGGCTGGACCTCCCTTTGTTGTCCTAAGGCTTCTTTCATCAGTTCTCTTGTTGCTCCCGCGTGGCCGGGTGAGCTGAGACGACCCCGCTTTGGGGATCCAGAGCCGAAAAATCCAGTACCAGAGGTTCTGACAGCTTTGCTAACAACGACAGAGAAAATGGTTCAGCAAGCTTGACCTGTTGGCCTCTTTCGACTAAAACTGTTTCAACTTTTTGATCCTCTGTGCCATCAAAAAGAAACTGAACAAGAGTTCCAGATTCTTTGATTCGCCTGCAGCACAGAAACAAAAAAAATGCCACCACATTGTGTTCGCATCACGGTTCCAGGATGCCAGGATTAAGGGATGCGGACTGAATGCTGCGCTGCAGCAACACAACAACAAGGTGCAAAGCAAGGCTGTGGGGCTGAACCTCCTGCAACCTCCTTGTATTTACTTTTTCTTCCACAACTGTGGCTCCTATTTCTTTTTTTCAACACAGATGGGGATCTGTAGGGCTCTGCCTCTCGCTCTGGTGGATCCTTCTTTCAAAAAGCGTTTGGAGGCTTGTGTTCGGCCCCCTGGATTGGTAACTCCTCTGCTTGTCATTGCCCACCAAAGCACCACTGCCTTGGCAAACCGCCCGGTTCTTCTCCATCCAGGCTGCCACCTGAAGTGGCACCAAGCAAGAAAAAACAAGACAGTGAGGCAGGCGTCTTTTTGAAGAAAAAAACATCGTCTTTATGACCAGGATGACCAAGGGCTGTGTGGGAAGGACTCCACTCCAACAACACCACTCCAACAATTAAAGTTGGTAATCCACCACTTCTGGGTTTCTGGCAGAAATTTTGTTTCACCAACCCACGGGAGGGGCGTGGACCCGCCACCTACCCACCCCTGCGGGGGGGGGGGGGGCTCGGGGGGACCCATTTTGGGGGGAGGCATTTTGGGGGTCTAAAAATAGAGGAACCCACTTGGTGGGGCTGCTCGGCCGGGACCCCCCCCCCCGGGGCCACAAAACTTAAAAAAATAGTTGGAGGATCGGAGTTGGGTGCAGGCTGAGGGTCTCCCCTCACCAACACGGCCCAGGACCATGGGGGGGGGGGGCAGGTGGGGACCCCAAAATCGGGCTGTCTAAACAGGCATTTCCCCAAAAAAAATATTCAGTGCTTCACTTCGCCGAGGTGGAAATGAGGGTTTAATGTGCCTTTTTAGGTTGAGTTTGGCATGTTTTGGGGGTGCAAATTCTTTCGGCGCTTTGTGCCCACCACTGGAAAAAAAATTTCCGCTTGGGGACAGGCTTCATTTTACCAACCCCGGGGGTGCCCAGGGCAGAACGGTGGGCCCCCCCACCAGGGAGGTGGGGGGGGGGTTGATCCCCCCACCCACCACAGCATTTTCACCAATTTCGGCCAACAAGGATGTTGACCGGGGAAAATTTTGAATTTTCTTTCAAAAACGAAAATACGCGCGACTTTTTGATGGAAAACCACATTTTTTCACAAAAAAATCTCAAAAATTTCAGGTTAAAACTTGGTAATTTTTAGGGGGGGGTTAAAAAAAACAAGCTCAAAAAAATGGACAAAATTTTGGCACAATCCAATTTTACTGAGGGTTTTCTCTTGGAAATTTTTTGATTTTCAATGGCTTTTTTTTTTCATCAAAAACCTCCCAAAATCCAGATTTCGAGAAAACGTTGATATTTTTGAAGGTGTGAAAAAAATGGGTTTTGGGGGTTTTTTGGGGACATCATATATGGGTCCCAAAATGGGTCAAAAAACACCCGGCGCCAAAGGCGGCGGGAAATTTTTGGGGTCCAAAAATTGGTGCCACCAGAACAACGGGAAGAGGTGGTGGGGGCGACCACCCCCCCCACCCACCATGCAGGGTGGGGGGGTGGTCGACCCGACCCCCCCCACCCACCACCCTGGCCACGAGGCTGTTTCCCGTTCTGCCCTGGGGGTGCCTTGCCTGTGTTCTAGGGTGCCTGCCCATCCCAACAGCCCCCCCTCCCAACATCTAGCGGTGGGGGTCCGGACCATACCCCCTTCCACCCTGCCACCAACCAAATGAAACAAAATTTCCCCAGCCTTTTTATACCCATCATTTTGAGGACCGGTGGCAAGTTGTTGGCATGGAAATCAACTTCCTGAAGAAAGGTTGAGAACATACTCAAATGCCAAACGTTGCAAGAACAAAAAGAATACTTGAGCAACACCAAAAAAAGGGGAAGGAAAAAGACAGCCTGGAAAGAGGGCACCACAAACTGCGATCCGGTAAGTTCTCGTGGAACACCAGGACCTTTGCTGACTGACAACACTCCCAATCCCATACCTTTGCTTGCCAATCTTCCTTCACGGAGGAGGAAATTGAGAGTTACAACGGGGACAAGCATCAAATGGAACAACAAAACCCCATTTTGTCACCTGTGGGGAGGCTGGGCCAGGGATGTTCCTTTCAAATCCATGTGGGAGGGGTCCACCCCACCAACCCAGGGGTCTCTCCTGCCCCCCCCCGGGAATTAAATGAGAGGGTCCCTCTCCGGGGTCGACCCCCCAGTAAAAAAAAAAAAAACGTCAGGAAGCCAGAAGAAAAACTTATTGGGGCTTGTCCAAATTTTCATGTGCTTTTTCTTCCAAAATCGACAAAAACAGAGGATAAAAACACAAGTTTGTCGGCCAGGCCATTGGACACCGGGGGGGTCCACTTTGGCTGGCCATTTTGCTAGACTGGAAAAAAAACGGACTAGCAAAGAGCCCCCTCTCCCCGGGGGGGAGTCCCCCCGACTGGAAAAAATCTTTATTCTGGTGCTGTGCGCCGAGGTGGAAATGAGGTTGTAATGGGTCCTTGGCTGATTTGTTTCCCAAGAAATGGCATCTATGGCATCCAAAAATGGCCAAGCGTTTTGGGGGGGTCTGAAAATAATTCGGCCTTTGCGCTGGTCAATGGGAATTTTTTTTCCACTACGAAGCCCTGCTTGCGGACCCCCCACGTCCGCATTAGAATCCCAACTAGCCAAATTGGGACAACCTGCAGCCCAGCCCCCCCCCCGAGGGTACTGCGAAGTTAGCGCCGGCCATAAACAGACAAGAAGCCTTAGTGCAACTAAGGGGGGTACTGCGAAACCCTTAAGCAAAGACCTACTGTTGGCGCAAATCGCGGGGAAGAATTTTTTTTGGTTCCATTGGTTGGTGTCGCTCCCCCCCTCCGCCTGTACAAAACCAAACCTCACTTGATTGATACCCTGTGACTCCAGGGGTCAATTCCGGGAATTTTTTTTGGCGGTTCGCGCTGAAAAAAGCGAAAATGGCCAAAACCTCAAGGCCTTTGTGTGTCCGGCGAGGTCCCTCTGGGGGCCACTGGGGACAAAATTTAAAAAAGAATCCTTGGCAGAAAGCAAAACTTCCGGAAAAATGTTGGGACCTCCAAAACATCCATCCAATTTGACACGAAAGCACGCTGGAGACGATAACTGCCTTCTTCCTAGCCCAAATATTATCACATTGGTGAAATTTGACTGCCTGAAATCGGCAAAATGACAACAAATTCACCTTCCCAGGTGTAAAGATATCCACCTCCCCCAACCACCCGTGAAGTTTTCCAGGATTTCCATTCAGCCTTAGACGTGAGAGCAACGGACCGTTCCAGGTATACCCTCACAAGCAACGGCAAGCTCCAGACTCTACGGGACGCAACACTTCTCGGGCGTTTAACGGGAGGGAGAACGGCAAGCGACACCGTTGGCTCGGCGCAAGCCAGAAGCTGCTGCAGCTGGGCCACAACAATAGAGGCTTCTTTTTGCAGTCATCAAATTCGAACATTTATGCAGGGGTGGCAAAAAAAACGTTGCACATTATGAATTTCGGCAGACATACACAAAAGAGCATACAATCTTGGTTGCCCCTCGTGGTCATGGCAGGCAACCATAGATTCACACATAGACTCATTCCTGCCGTTCACACATACTCATTAGTGCCCACGGAAACAGATTGTGGAAGGCGGGAAAAAAGTGCCTGCCATCCGAGGGTGCCAGCAGCGTGCTCAAAGCACACTGACCAGGGTGGAAAGGATGAGAGCAGAGGTGGAAAAGCAGCAGGTGCAAAGCATTCCATTCAAAGCCATGCCTGAACCCCACAACGTGTACAGCGAAACCTCTCACGGCAATTTTGGGGGCATTCAATTCGATTTGAAACCCAGGAAGAAAAGCACCTTGAAGAGAAGAGAGTTCGTTCTTGAAGGTTAATTACACTCTGCGTTGCACAGGATTTGGGGTTGGTCAAACAAATGAGGTTTCAAAAGTTCAGGGGGGGGGGTGCTCAGAAAATACAAAACTGGGTTGCCGGGAAAAAAGCTGGTGGACCCCCCCCAACAATGATGAAAGCATGAGGCTGCCCAGCAGGAACGCATGCATCAAGGGCAGAAAGGCAGCATCTGCAAAAAATGATTTTTTTCTGGAAAAATTTTGCCTATAATTTCAGGCGGGCACTCCACCACATTTTTCTTGCCCCAAATAGAGAAGGTTTGCCAAATCACCGGGTTTTCCCCAATCCATTAACTCACCTCACATCAACCCCCTTTTGCCCAACGACCGGGTTCCTGCAACCCCGACCGGGAGGGTCTACACGCTCCCCAACCTGCAACCCCCGACCAATAGAGTGGTTGTACACACCTCCTTACTCCAAACCCAACGGCGGGGGGGGTACAGCCATCACAATCAAAAATCATTGGTCACAGGTGTGATAAACAACTATGGCAACATCGAATTTTTTGGGTCGTCTTCCCCTGCTTTGATATCCCAAGTTGAGGATGGCTTTGGGATGTGCCAAAGAACACACTGCGTCAGCGTGGCAACACCATAAACACGCCACAACAGAAGAACAATGCAGACTGGACCTGGACACTGGAAGGGGCATTTAGTGAAGCATCCCTGCTCACCAGCCCAACGATCCAGAGGGGAGGGGAGTTGTCTGGTTGTTCAGGAAGACCTCATTGAAAGATCGAGAGGTGGTTCAAAATCCCACCCACCCACCACATGGAAATCGTCTGGCATAAAAAGCACACAGGGGGTGGTGGGTGGGGGTCCCTCGCCACCCATAGGGTTCCGCATGCAGCCACCATCCCCTCAAAAACAGGGGGGGGGGTCAACCGGAAATTCATCCCATTCACCCACTCTGACTCCCACTCCCCAGAACAAAATCTCTCTGCAAAGCACTTGCAGCTGGAATATATATGCACATCTCTTTATAGAGAAAGCAGAGCTGAGGACAGCTGAGTTGCACGAAAGCACCAAATGATGGCGCTCAACATTCTCCAATGGGCCTCTGAACAAAAAACAACAATTCAATTGTTACATTCTTTTTCCCAACCTTTTGGGTAAATAAAATAACGTATATAAAGATATCAAAACGGGTTGCCTGATACTCACATCCATATCAGCGCTTTTTTTTTAAAGACCCCCGGTGGGTCCACCTCAGAGGTTGGGAATTTTGGGCTGGCTGGAAAAAGGCTGGTTGACTGCCTCCCCGGCGTCCTCAGCTGGAACTGGAACTGGGTGTCGAAAATCAAAATTGAAAAAAAGGTCCAAAGGGTCTGCTGGTCAGCCCTTTTCCAAGCCCCTTTTCGCAAACCCTGAAGGCGAAGGATCCATTACCCCCCCCTTGTCAAAGCATCGGAAAACATGGTAAGAACCGGGGGGGGGGGGGTGCTCAATTTGCCAAACATGGGCAAGAACCAGGGCCGGTCCTTAAGCAAAAAAAAAAATCCGTCCGGCAACAGCCGAGAAATTTTTTTGAAAATCCATGACCGAAAAGTGGCCGTATTTTGCCCGAAACGGGTCGACTTCGGGAAAAAAAAGTGATTCCTGCACTTTTGGAACATCGCCCTCCGCCCATAGCGTCAAAAAATGCGTTTTTCGACTTTTTGGTTTTCGACCCCCGTTCAAGTCCCGATCGATCCTTGGTCGGGGGGCGGTCCTTAAGGGCGGTCCTTAACGAAAAAGAAAAAAAAAACTTCCCGTCCCTTATGGACCGCCCTGGCAAGAACCGGGGGGGGGTGCTTACACAAGGGGGATATTTTGACCGAAAAAAAGGTAAAATTGCACGCAGAAAAAGAAAAATTCCCCATATTTTGGAGGTCACTGTTGAACTTAAAGGATTTGGATGCAAAAATTAACAATATTTCACCATATCAAGCTTCAGAAATTTCCAAAATTTCGAAATCTTCGAGAAAATTCTCTAAAAAACACACATACAAAAAGCTTCCCAATGACCTTTAAAAGAGCCCATGCCCCAAGCTCAATGAACACTAAGGTGACAATCTATCTATCCATCTGGATAATCTATCTCAACGGGGGGGGGGCGTTCATTGGGCATGCGACAATTTGGACGGTCTGAACACCCTGTTCATTGCTCATTGGGCAAAGGCGTTCATTGGCACGGGAGGGAAAAGAATTGGGGGGGGGGTGCTTAGGCAACCGTTGTGCCTAGACAAGGGGAGGTTCCGTCGGGCCTTCGACCCTTTTTTTTTTTTGCGGGCGGCTGGAAATGAACGAAACTCGATATGGGCGGGGGTTGGAAAAAGGCTCTTGGCCGGCTGGACACCCTGGGCAGGGTTCATTTTTTTTGAAGCCGCACTCTGATCATACTTTCATCCTCCAAAATTCTTCCTTTCTCTTTCGCCAACCCCCACCTGATGGTCGGCCGGCCCTTCATAGTCTGTGCCCCACAAAGATCCCCCCCTGCCCATCAACCAGATTCTGACAATCCTGACCGGGGGGGGTTATATGCACCACCAACTGACGAGGGAGGTCCATGGGGTTGGCATTGAACACCCAAGAATTGTTTCAAAAGTGGGAGATTGGCGATAAGCGAGCATGATCAACAACAAAAAAACGAAATGATCATTTGAGGTGCTGAAATGTGGCATGGTCATAAATGGGATTCTTCTGGGGGAAAATAAACGAATGCGTTGCCCAGTGGTGCAGCCAAATCGGGGGGAGGGGACTGGTGAGACAAGGAAGCGAGGGGGCTTGAACAGGCTTTCTGGGCTGTGCATCCCGAGGCTGGAAAACTGAAAACCATTTGATGATTTTGCGCACATTGCACAATTCTTTGGGTTCAAAATATTGTTTGCAAGCTCCAGCCAATATTCATGCGGTTCAGCACCTAAAATTCACCCCAGCCAAACCAGGAAAGTGGCACAGTGCTGTTTAGCAAAACAAGCAAATCAAAAATTGTCCAAATCCTTCATTGGAGCAAAATAAAAAAATGCAGCCTGGGGATTGTAGCACGCTGCCCAAAGCAAAAGCGACATTCCTTATGGAAATTGTTCCAGCTCCAGCTGGTGTTGCGCTGGGTGTGTTGTTGGAAGCAAAGACCTTTCAAGAGTATTCATTTGCTACAAATGACAATGAATTTTAACCACAATCAGCTTCCACACCATTGCCATTGCTTACCCCCCCTGGGGGGAGGGTTTCCACTTTCAAAAACCAGTCAGTCACCCCCTGGGTCACTTTTGGATAGACACCCCCCTGGAGGGGTCTGGTGGGCAGTGATCCCCCTGGTCGGTAAGCAATTGTATGGGCATATTCAGTGGGGAGGAGAAACACAGCGTTTAATTTTTGTGAAATAAGCACAAATAATACGCAAAACCAATATTTGGGCCGAAAAACTGCAGACACAAAAAATCATTCAATTCTTTTTCGAAAATATCCCTCCTGTGAAAGTGCTTGAAAATGCCTCCATTCATCGAGGGGTCGGCCAGAAATGGTGGAAAATGTGTATCCGGCGCCGAAAGTGCTGGATTTTTTTTTGATCAAAACGCTTTGAATTCTAGGCCGTTTTTTTCCCCACTCTCCTCACGCGGGGGGGGTCGGAAGCAAGGCAGGTACCCGGGGTTGAGGTGGGGTGTGTCCCCCAAGAGGAGAGGATCATATCATTGTTTTTGGCTGGTTGGCTGAAATGATTGACTGACTGGCTGGTTTTTATTTTTTGGAGTGACTGATTGGCTTTTTGGTTGCTTTCAAAAAACCAGTCATTTTCCTGCCTTTTATACATCCCATGAGGTTGGCTTTCTTTAAAAAGAAAGGTCCCTGGTCAGGTAAATCCCAAACAGAGGAGAGCTTTTCTGCCAAAGAGGGGCATGGGCTTCAAAAGAATCCATCAAGAGGCCGAGAAAATGTTAAGCACTTGGACCAGCATCGAACCTGTTGCTGTGAAAAGCTGCTGGCTCATCTCCCCACAGGCCACCCAACCCATCAAAACTTTCCTTCCCTGGATGATTTTCTTTCTCCACGCAACAGAAATAACAGAAGAATAAAGAAGAAACAAATAACAGAAAGAACAATCATCGTTTGAGGTTCCAAACTGGAAAAAGTTGTCGTAAGCTTGCGGGACCCATGGGTGAAAAAAAGCTGGCTGTTTGGACCGTTCTCCTGGCAACAATGTAACCTTGGCTTAAATATGTGAAGAGGCATGTGCAGCAGCAAATTTGGACGGGGAAACCATTTTAAATACTTGGATGGTCCACACAAAAAGCACACAGCCCGTTCTACATAAAGGCGCAAACGCACACGTGCGCACATGCACGCACGCACACACGCATGCTCGAACCCACACACTAACGTGCATACATTGGCCCATGTCCTGCCACTTCTGACTCTCCATAATGCTGTCTGTTCACCACAGGCTGCAATGCGGTGGCAGAGCTGGTGGGTATGGTTAGAAACACCTTAACCAAGATGAGCAGGACTGAAACCATAGACTCACTTGGAGGCACTTTCTCGCTTGGCACAAACCCACCCACCACCCGCGCACGACCGCCCCCCCCCCGATCATGCGTCACCTCCCCACCAACAAATCCAAAACCAACCAAAATCGGCCGAAAATCTTAAAAAAAAATTCCATGCACGGTCTTCGGCCAGGGCAGACTGACCCATGGCGCACCCAACCTCAGGATGTGTGTATAATGTGGAAATTTTGGGGTCAAAAATTGGTGCGCCGGAAATATGGGAGGAGGTGTGGGGTGACCCCCACCCACCACGCAGGGGGGGGGGATCGACCCCCCCACCACCCTGGCTGTTTGGCCGATTCCCGTTCTGCCCTTACAGTCTTTCGGTCGTTACACCGGATCTTGAACAAAAAAATCTGAAACCAAATACAAACAACATTGTCCCCACCCATCAAAAGCCAATTTGTTTCAAAACGGCTTTTCGGCAAAACGGCAAAAAAAGCCGTTTTGCCGTCGTCAAAAAGGCGAAAAAGCCGTTTTGCCAGCCAAATGTGAGAAAAATGGCAAAAAAAGCCGAAAAGCCGAACTGAAACACATACGGGTGGGAACAATGGTGTGTCGGTAGCACAAAACTTGCACATCCATTTGTTGAGGGAAGAGGAACCTTCAGAACACGCCATCAACGTCAATTATTCGCTGTTTCTCAGCATTTTCAGTGAAGACAAAAAAATTAACACAGAACTAGCCAAACATAGATGATCACAAAAAAAAAACAATTTTGTGAACACACGTAAACACACAATTTTTTTCTTGGTGAACTAATGATACAATTTTTTTTGGTGCACACACTAATTGTCTGCCAACTGCTTCTGCACAATACCGACCTCCCCAAGAAGCTTTCAAATGCCCAACCCAAATTTTAATCAGGAAAATTTGAATCCTCAAAAAAGCAATATGACCATCCATTGCATCATGCAGAACTTCACACTTCAAACCAAAGGCCCCACCACCACCTGCGCGGGGTCCTCCATGCTGCCTGGGCGCCAGAGCCGATGTGGAGCACCTTCATCACGAGGAGGGCACCCAATACCGCGCCTCCCAGGACCAGCAGCAGCGATTCACTTCGTGACCAGGCCAGACAAACGTGTCCAGAAGATATTTATGGTTTATGCGCCGCAAAACAGACCGATGCGGATGCTTCAGAAGATCCTTTGTCGGATGGGCCCATCCCAACAGTTGGCTGCAGCTTGCAGAAAATTTGCGGCTGCACACAAATAAATGGCGAACATGCACACAGAATTTTTTGCAGCATATGAAATTAAAATAGCATATGGCATATGGAAAAAATCTTTAGCTTTTTTGAGGAACCCACCAAACCAACGGGGAAGTGAATGT
>CAAHFI011206299.1:0-19277 GCA_900893395.1 Euglena gracilis
ATATATATATGTATATATATATGCATACACACGTATATTATTATTCCGTCTAGTTTCCTACGTTTTTTTAAAAACGTTCCTCCCCCGTTTTGTATGTACGTACATCCCCTCCCTTTTTTTCCCGATGGGTCGTCGTGAAAACCTAGAAGCACACCATCGAACAGGCCGTTCTGTTCACCGATGTGTCCTGCGTCAGGATTGACGGGTCCATCCAAATTCCAGTCGTCCCAACCATCGAGACAACTCTCCTTCACGGATGGAAGTATCGGAATCGACGGGGCCACATCGCCGTGAATGGTAAAGCCGAAGTCCGGAGCACCGAATGCATCGGACTGGAGTTCGAAGTGTGGGACCAGACGGCATGTCCCGAGACCCAGCACCGTCCGGCGTTCCGGAAACATGCCAAAGAACCACACCCTATCACTGCGAAGTTCGGACGTCAGACTCCGTAGACCGTGGGTGTGATACCGACACACACACACGAATCCAAAAAGCTGCCCATGGTTCCGAGTGGTCCGTCGGTTCGAATGGGCTCCAGGCGGGATCCGTCCGCTACGTACCACCGCCCACTGTGAAATAACAGACGCACCACCGACCCCCGAATGGCCGGGAGTATAAGAAGATGCGCGGGTCATGGTTTCCGTAATGCATCGCACAAAATCTCAGCGTCGACCGCCAGCCGCGGCGTCCATGCAAAGTTAGGAACCACGGAGGCATTGGTAATGACGGTTCCGCGCAACGCCGTGTTGTGAACACCGTATTGGATTCGAAACGGGGAGCCCGTCGGTGGTTTTCCTTGTCCTCGGACAATGTACGGTCCGGTACAATGCGTCGGTGGTGGATGCGTTGCCAAAAGGGACGAAAGATAGTGGCAACCGGTGCAGAGGTGGACCGGACGCAGGCATCTTTGTCCGTCTGTTTTTTCCCCCCCTCCCCGATGATCAACGAAAGATGATTTTTTTTCCCGTACTTATTCCATTTTTTCCCCCTCCCCTGTCACATGTCACACACAGAGGCCTGATTCATAGCTCTCCGGGAACCGGAAAAGCCTGCATAATGCGGACAAGCAGATCATCCTTTGCGTACACCCGCGGACTGCGGACGAGCCCGTCGTCCAAACCCTGGTCAACGGCCTCCATTTCATCCGCCCAGTGCTGTTGCTCTTCGGAATCCATCTGTGAGCTGGTTTTAAAAAGAAGGAAGGAAACGCCTATTACTTGCCGCAATTCTGTTTACTGTGTTTCGGAACCCAACCCAACCCAATGAAACGAAACAAAAGAATCTTTTATCCCCACCGCGAGGGGGAAAAAAAATAACACCGAGTCGAGTGGCGTGCGTTTCTTTTTATCGCGGTAGGATGGTTCCCATGGTCTTCCAATCTCGCATTCCGGGAGGGGTATGTTTCAGCGGTGCCGATCGGTCCCATTCCGACCGGGGGCGCGTAGTACTGGGGGTTTGGGTTGCCTCGAAGCATTCGCCTGCCGATCGCAGCCACGGTGCTCGGGCCTCATAGTCGATGGCTATCAGTGACCGTCCGGTGGTGCGCGCGCCGTTCGATGACATTGGATGATATCCGGAATCAGGCCGTACCCCCCGGTCGGTCGCGTGGTCGATGGCCAGAAGGGGGGTTCCCGTGATCTGATGATGTACGCTTGGCAACGGAATGTTCGGTCCCACTCGGTTTGGATCCAGGCCATTCGTAAGCACCGGCAACGAAACGCTACCGATGCGCGGAAGGACGGGCAGAATCCCCGTGGACGGCTGAGTCACCGACGCAGGTGGCAAAAATATGGATGCGTTCGCTGTGGCGACGAACGGTTGTCCCTCCGCAGCGCTCCGTGCGCCATGCGGTGACGCAATTGTTGCAACGGGTCGGTCCGAAGGGCTCGGTGTGGATGACGAAAGGGATGGCAGGGCGTTGACCGCGAAGCCTGGAAGCACCGGCGCGGGCAGCAGAACAAGGGCGACTCCGCCGGTTCGACCGTTCTCCCCTCCCGATGCCGTTGCCGAGAGGACGGAGGTATCCTGTGACACGGCGGCGATTCCCCGTTCGAAGAATTCGCTCGTCCGCTGCAAAACGCGTTGGCTGCGGGCCGCATAGTCCATCGGCAGAAAGGCCAACCCCGTAGTGTCCGCTACGATCGCGGTCGATTCCGTCAACGCCCTCGCCAGGTGGTGTGCACCCGGGATGCGTTGACTGGTGGAGGACCATCCGTCGGGGTGGTCCGGAAATGCGGTCGTCGCAGAATGGGCCGGATTTCCGCGGAATGCAACCTCGTTCGCGTTCGGTTGCATCCGCCCGTCGACCATCCTGTTTATTCGGGGAATAGCGGTCGAAGAAGGTGTGGCGTTGGGCCCATTTCTGTGAAATAACGGCGATGATCCGTTTTGGTGGGATCGTCCGTTGTTGCCGCCGTCCGCGATGGTTTGGTACGTCGCGTCGGCCATTGCGGCGGTTGGTTCGTGCGCGGTAAGGTCCGAGTGTCGCATTGCCGATGCTGATACGCGGTCGTGGTATCCGGTGCGAACACCGTCATCGGTGGCCGAGGTTGCCTGTCCCGTGATGCCGGGGTTCCGCCGTCCCTTTGGCAAGGACGTATTTTTCCGGAACTCGGGGTTCGGGTTCGCCTCAAAGGTATTGTCTGCTCCTGCAGTGGCTGCACCGCGGCCGTGGGGCGCCGCCGCGACCGTGGGCGGTCCGCACGGACGGTGGACGCTGTTATTGAACGCATTGTTGTGCCAGTTCGCCTGCGCCGACTGGGCCGCAGTCACCGGCTCGACAAAGCCGTCGAACGCCGGTAACACTCTGGGGGTTGCAAAGGAATGTCGTCCCAGTGCATCTGCACCCGCACTGAAGGTGTTGGCGTGCACCGTAGGTGATGCTGCTGCTGCGAACGCGTTCGACGCCGACGATGGATCCGACGGGTGAGTGGGAATCGCCACCGTCCCCAACAAATGGACGGGAATGCGCGGAAGGAGCGGCGGGGCTTCGTTGGACGCCAGTCGGAAAGGCGCTCCGAGGCTCTGGTCGGCGGGACGAGCGGAATGGCGACCGATCTCACCGCGGCCTTGGGGCAGCGAAGGCGGGTGAACCGCCAGACCCGTCGCCGCGGAACGATCGAGAGAAGTTCCCGGGTCCGCAACGAGTGAAACCGTTGTACCCTCCGGTCTTTGAGCGAGAAACCTCTGCGTTTTTGCTTGCTCTCGGGCTAGGTGCTGCGGATGAGAAAAGGCCTCCGAAGCGGTGGCGGCCGCCCCACCGACGGGACCCTGCCGCCGCGACGATTCCACCCATCGATGGGTTTCTGCGGCAGCGAAGTGATCCGTTGGATCCGCAGAGGCGCTTTGAACCAATGCCTTGGACCACTTTGCCGTGACGCCGGTGGGCAACGCATTGCTCCGCGGCGGCGCACGATCAAATTCAGCGACGGTTCCGGCGGGGAGGTGCGATTGTGAGGTGCTGCGGTGGTTGTTGTTCTGGATCGAAGCGGAATTTTTCGGATTCCACGGAGTCGTCGGGGACGATACGAACGAACCGGGCGATTGCTGGGGTTGTTGGTGCGCCGAGGTGGCAGGGCGAGCGTGTCCGTTGTCCGGATGGCCTGGGAACGGCACCCGTGAATCGAGCGCGACCGACAGTCGCGCGGGGTGTGCGTAACCATTGCCCTGTCCTTTGCTGCCGCCACCACCGCGTGAAAATTCACTGGCGATGGCGTCGGATAGGCTGGCATCGATGGCCGTATGGGACAGGGTTGGAATGCGAGGGTGCGTGATTCGGTTTCCGTTGCCGCTTTCACCGGCGCGTACCGTATTTTGAGGACGCCATTGATCCTCCGACGATCCAACGGCCGCAAAATGCTCCCGCGTGTGCGTAGTGGGCAACCGGTCACCCACGCGTTGGTCGAAGGAAACCCCGGAAGGCAGAACGGCGCCGGCATTACCCACCACGGAGGGCCCTGCTTTGTTCGATTGTGTGTTCGTCCCCCGTTCCGCTGCGGCATTCCACGTACTGAGATTCTCTGTGGGAAAAACGGCCGCTCCCAGGTGTGGTCCGGAAGGCAGTGATTGTCTGTCCGCTGCGGTCTTGCGTTCCTGCGGTGATTGCCACGGTGCCTGGGACGGCGCGGCGCCCGAGGACAGCGGGCTTGGGCGGTGCTGGGACAACATCATCGGTGCCGCATCGTTTGCAAGCAACCGCTGGCTCGCTGGCACCGCCCGTAGCATATTGTCGTGTGATGCAACCGCGGGTTGTGGGGGCCGGTGAGTGCCGTTATGTGATCCGCCCGACCCCGTAGTAGCCTGTCGAGCAGAAACGGGGGGAAAGAAGGACCTCCCGTCCGCGACACTGGCCGCTCCGGATGAGTGAATCCGCCTCTGCATCGTGGACGACGTTTCTGCGGTGGGCCGGAGAGGGATCGTTTCGGCGTTGCTATGCTGAGCGTAGGCAGCCATGGATTCATTCCCAGGATACGCTGCCGCCGCGGTTGTCTGGATCACCGCGGAAGGTCGGGTCACTGCTGCACCCACCAAGTCGTGCACGGTGCCCATTGCTGCACCGGAGTTCGCTGTCGCGGTTTTCCTGATTCGGAAGGCGCCGAACGATGATGACGCGTCCCCGCCCCAACCCAACCGTCCGCCGTCCGCTTCCGCGGAGGAACGATGATGACGCGGAGAAATACCAGGCATGTTTCCTGGCAATGCGTTGAGGTGGGCAACGGCCGCCGACAAAGGGTCCGTGCCACCGCTGGATCCACTCCCCGGCGTCCGCGCCGAACCCTGTCATTTGTGGTGACCGATGGCGGCCCTTGCCAAGCTCCGGCCTGCGACGGCGGTATAAAGTCCATCGTCGACGTGTCCGACGACGCCGGCCATGGTCGTTTGCTTCGGACGACGCTGTGGACGTTCAGCGGTGAGGCGTGCAGCTGAAGCGGCCGGAGACCCCACCTGCACGTCGGCAGAAAGGCTCTCCGGCGCTACCTTGGGCCGATATTGTAGGATCCCAGAGGAAGCGTCCGTCTCTATCCGGGTGAAGAGACGCCCTGATCCATCCGTCGCGGCTGCACCCCCCGAAGATAAGGATGGTGACTGGGCACTGCGCTGCATCCCTACCACGGTTCCCGCGGCCAGAGCGGCCAGAGACGGGGCCCGGACGCCTGCGAACTGACTCTCGGGTCGTTTGACCCGGCGATGCGACGACGACGGTGGTCCCACATGCATGGTGATTCGTGCCCGTTGTCCCATGTCATCGCTGTTTTCCACGCCTGCCGCGGCCGACGACAACGACTGTGCAGCGCGTTGGTTCATCGTGGTTCCGATTCCTCGGGCCGCGAGAGAGGCCGCCCCTCCGGTGGTGTCCCGGAGACCGGCGAATTCACTATCCGGTCCCCTCGTTCGAAGCATCGCGGGGGTCTTTTGCGCGGAGCGGTCGAACCCCTCGGCGGCGGCGGTGCGGTCGGCGGCACCCAACGAAAGCTGGGTGCCGGCGCGCTGCGGTTGGGAGACCCCGAGTATCTTTGCGGCGCTCTGCGTGCGGTGGTCGAAGGTATCGTTGCTTTTGGTTTCCGCGGCGGCGGCGAACGAGGGCTGCGGGGCGCGTTGGTTCAACATCGTGGTCCCGGTTCCTCGGGCCGCGAGAGAGGCCGCCCCTCCGTTGGTGTCCCGGAGACCGGCGAATTTACTCTCCGGCCCCCTCGTTCGAAGCATCGCGGGGATCTTGTGCGCGGAGCGGTCGAACCCCTCCGCCGCGGCGGTGCGGTCGGCGGGTGCCGCCGTCGACGAAAACTGGATCGCGCGGGTTATTCCCGCATTGACGAGTGCGTCGGTCCCTGTATGGGGCGTTTTGCCCAGTCCCGGGGCCTGTAAACCCGCATATTGACTCTCCGGGGGTTGCCTATGAAGCGATGAGGCGGCTATCGTCCGCGTCGGGTTAAGATCGGGACGCTCGACCGATTTCTGGTCTCCGGTGCGCCGGAGTTGAACAATTTGGCTGTCGGTGCCCCTGTCTGACGGTGCGCGGTCTCGATGCACCGGGCAATAACAACTGCAGCCCCGTCCGGGAGATCGTTCGGAAACCCCTGCACGGTGTGTATTTCGACGTCTGGGATTGCCTGCGTTCCGCGGTCGGACGGCCACTCGCATGGCTTCGCGCGGAGGGCTACGTGAATTCCCAGACGTTGATTGCACTGTCGCCTCTCGGCGGTTGCTGACCAAACAAAAATGACGATGACGACGACGATGACCCTACCGAAACAAAAAGGGGGAAGTCATCTCTTCCTCTGTTCGTTGAATACCTACCCGCCTATTCCTGTTGCAACTCAAAGACAATACGTTATGCGGTCATTTTTCGTGGGCCTTTTTTTGGTATGCGCGCGTGGTGTTATTTCTATTTCTCCTCCGTTTGAATTGCTTTTCGTTTGTTTGCCTTTGCTTCGGTGGTCGATTAAAATTTACTCGCTGGTGTTTGTGAACTTCTCCCGTCTGTTTACGTCGTGGATGGGGGAGGGAGAATGCGAAAGAATAAAACCGAAAAATATATATATTAATTCCAATTTTCGTCATTCTGTGCAGCATCCTGTCGATACGATGAATGATGCGCCCCGTGACAATAACGCGGTGGCTGTAAAACGGCCATTCCGTGAGAGTGATAACGGTGCCTCTCCGACGATAATGCCTGAATCGAAGCGCGGAAGACTTTGAACGGCGATCCATCACTATTCTATTTCATAATCAAAAAAAAAAACGAATCTTTTTTTCCCTCCGTTGTGATGCCCGTCCGACACCACCGGAAGGACATTGCTTCTCTCGCTGAAACAGCTGTTCGGAACGGCGGTTTATTCGTCGGAGGGCAACTGCATAGTGTTTGGACTACGGGCGTTCTTCCGCTACTGAACGGTGATTTTGCCGGGTTTTTTATGCTACCCAACGATAACACGTCGGACGAGATCGAGGAGATCGAAGGGTTCATCACGCACTGGGTCGACAATGGTTCGTGTGGATTCATGATTGTCCACCCAGTCTCCAGAACTCATTCATTGTTTAAAACTGAGCTCCGAGCATCACACCGGTCGATATCTGGGACTGATTGACCAACATTTCTTCGACGCGTGGGAGAGCCGACAAAAACGGCTGATGATGAACGACGGTGCAACCGATGCCGTTCGTGTCATCAACGAATTTACGGATCTGGTCCTTCGCTACGACGATATGATGCCGCGGTATGTGATTTTTTGTGTCTTTTTTTTTTCTTGGTTGATGAGAACAAATCGTTGATTGAATCGATAGGAGGGGTGGGGGGGGAGGGAAGCGTTATATCATCCTGTGTATACACAGATGGGACACGGCGTCATCATCGTCGTCCAATAATGCTATCTGCGATCAAGGTTTTTTGCCGATGCACATTACTGCGTATCAAGAATGGCGTTGTGCGGACAAATTTTTCTAACCATGTGGAGTAGAATGTTTTTTTTTTGCATTTGATCGTGATTTTCACCCCTTTTTTACAAACGTGACGGAAGAACTGTCAAACGGTGGTTGAAATCGGTGACACGTACGATTTGCATTTACGTATTGATGCTGTTCGTTTTTACGATCATTCGTTCTTGTCATACATTGTAATAGCATACGGATTATATTATTGTTCTATTATATAATATACACACAGGTTCCAACAACCTGATGAGGTTATCAGTAAAACCGAGGACCTCACTTCGTCGCCGGCGACGGGAGGTAAAATGGAACCGTGGGTGTAATGATCAAATCATCCACCTATCTAATGTGTTCTCACAGAAAAAGGGAGAAAAAAATTAACATGGATGTTTCCGAAACCGTTTTACCGGAACGAGAAATTGCCGATAATGCGTGGGCATCACCGGCAGTGCTACAATGTTTCGCCCTGATGGACCCCGCTGTAGCAAGGGCCCTGATTGGTGTGCGGCGGGCGGAACTGGACTTGTTCCGGTCTTCGGTGTTCGCGTCGTCCGAGGATATCACCGAGGATGTATTACAAAGCAAGACAACCGTGGATACAGCAGCGTACCACCAAGCGGTCGTCGTTGAAACAAACCCATCAAAGACGGGGGATGTTTTGCCGATTTTGAGTTTGCCAGAATATAAAAGCAGGGCGCGTGATATCTTCGGGGACAAAATAAGGAAGTCGGTGATTCACCGGAAGAGAAAATTCAGGAAACAGTCCGTTCAAAACATCAAGAATGTTCGGGTGTACCAGAACAAAAACGGACAACAGAATGCCACGTCGGATAATACCGCCGTATTCGCAGCATTTTCCAAGAACTTTGTTAAAAACTCCACGCATCAAGTCTCCGTGTTTTTTTTTCCATCTGTTTTCAAATGCGTGCGAAGATAGATTGCGGAAGCAACAACGACGATGCTTGGTGTGCGATGGGCAGAACTGAATGTGTTCCGGTTCGCGGTGCTGTCGCCTGAGATGTATTACAACGAAAGACGACCTGAGATGTATTACAACGAACGGTCGTCGCAGAAGCAAAGCCAACAAAGACGGGGGATGTATTACTGACTGTCAAATTTGCCAAAATATAAAAGGACACCTGATCCTGTTTGTGAGAATCAGGAGCAATCAAACAGTTTATCATACATAAAAAAAATACATAGAAAAATGTTCAGGGAACAGTGTCTTCGATGCGTCAAGAACGTTCGAGTGTGGGTGTACTGCAACAAAAGCAAACAACACAATGCCACATCGGACAATCATTTGAACCTCAGTCTATAAATTTTTTTTAATCGCATACACAAACCGACGTATGCTTCTCGGTGGCCAACACCTAAATAATCACCGAAAGGAAGATATATTAAAAAAAAACAGGAAGGAACAACGGAAATGGTTGATGCTTCACAAACGTCATCGTCATCGTCGTCGGTCCAATCGAACCTATGGTCTCTGACGCCTCTGCGATGTTTTGCGTTGATGGACCCCGCGGTGGCCATCGCGCTGCTCGATCTACGGCAGGCCGAATTGGATCTTCTCGTTGCAAGCGAAGGTGGTCGCAAACGGAAGAGGACGACGGACGACGGAAACGCACGAAACGAACAGAAAAATGCCGCGGTGGAGGGCGAGAAAAATCTCCAACGGTTACAATCGCCACCGATGAGACGCAAACCGCTCCGTTGCCGCCGTCCAAATCGAACGCGGCATTTGAATCAACGAAGCAACTTTCAAACCATGTCGTCCCGCTAGGATTTAGGGTGTCAAAACCAATTGAGAAATCAAACCGGAAAAAAGAAACCGAGGAGGAGGAGGAGGACGAAGGTCTCGTGTTTTGCGTGAGCGTTCCGGACGCAGAATGTTTCTAGTCGCAACAATCACCAACAGTTTATTTTTTTTAAAAATTTTAATTGTATTGGGTTAAAAAAAAACCGCAAAGAAATTCCCATTTGTGTTTGGCATACGTATGGGTAAGTCAAAGCCGCGCTATTCGAATTCACCCAGAGCAAAAAAAATGCGTCGCAACCGAACGGCGAAGGAAAAATTGGCGCGGCAAGCGGATCCGTCCCGACCGCCGCCGACGAAGACTTGTCATTTGTACGGAGGGTTTTGCCGTTTTCGAATTCCCGGGGTACATCAGAACGACCTGCCTGCGTCGCGTCGCTGTGGTGGAGTCGGGGGAGACCCCATGCATATATTCGAACAGACCTTCACCGTGGGGAGGGATTAACCAATACGGTGGCCGTCTGCGATCGACTGTGTGCGCGATACGGTCACCCAACAACTAAACGCGTTTCTCAAAAGAAACATCGTCGATTCAAACAATGCGAAGCCGGACGTCGAATACCTATTCCGTATTTTGAACGCCGCCGTCGGCAAACTCGGCCAGCGACTGGGCGACGTGCAACTTCCCATCGCCGGCGACAATAAACAGTGCCTGCGATGGAACGGTGGACAGAGCTGTCAGTTGCGCGGCGGACGTGGGAACGGCACGGCGTGTCCTGCGGACGCCGCGGTGGGGCACATGGAGTGCCTGAAAGGTCGCGTGCGCGGTGCGTTGGAAGAAATCGGTCGCCTGGCACCGCGGCCGCCGCAACCCAACGCTCCGTTGGTGCGCCTCCACGATACCGTGGTAAATCGGATGATCGCTACGTTTTCCGTGCTCGCGGCGCACGCGAAACAGTGGCTTCGCATCTGGCATCCGGAGTCGCCGGTTCTTCATTATTCGCGGGCCGCGTTCATCAACCGTCCGATGCAGTATTCACCGCCGGTGTCGCTGAATCCACGCCCGCCGCCGCATTCGGTGTCGTCGAATCCTTCGGTATCGTCGAATCAACCCCATCAGCCCCCAGCAGCAGCCTTTCTCCCGGCGAGGACACCCGCTCCGTCGATGGCGATGGGGCCCGCGGTGGAGGACGATCCCATGATGGACGACGACGACGACGATCCGCCTCCTCCATACTCGGAGGACGCACCACCGCCGTACGTTGAAAGGGTCAGATACGATATTTTCCCGGTCGAAGAGCTCGTCCAATCCACCGCCCATCGTATGAACACGCAGACGCACTATGTGAAAGCAAATCAATACTACCGGTGTATCACAAGCGAATCTCTTCCACACATAAAAATCGCAACGGCGGAAGAAATCCTTGGCCTCACCGGAATCGAGTACAACGATTATAACCTACGGGACTACAATGGACCGTTGCTCAATAAATTCAGTACGGACAAAACAAAGATTACGTACCCTGCGGACGTTCTCGAAACTTGGATAGAACATTTAGTTCAAGAACAAATTCAAAATACATCCGCATCCCCGGAGGAGCGGTTAAAGCTTTTACACGATGAGATAGCCAAGATGAACGTCACAATAACGAGGGAATCAATCAGAATTTTGAGAACGTCACTGAAGGCCAAATCTGGGGACGATCAACAACGACCAGCACCGCCTTCTTCATTTGTCCCACCGAAGGCAACACACAACCGAGACCTAACTATTCCGCCCAACCGCGAAAATCATCCAAAAAAATCCATTTGGTGGAATAGATGACGCCGGTAATCGATCCGAGACGCGACAAACGTTGTTTGAGTACATCGCCTTAAATGTGAAGGAACGATACAAGACACAAAAAATCCGAATGTTGTGGATTGGAAACGGGCTCGGTGACCTGTGCCAGGCGTTTCAAAAACAAGGTTTGGATGAGAACCGTTTGGTCGTTGATTACACACACTGGCCAATCACGGATCCGGAAATTTACACAAAAGACTTTGATGGATCCCACAATCCATGCTACCCAATCCGAAATATGATACAGCGATCCAAGCATTACATCGGCGATCTCGTATCCGATTTAAAACATGATAACGACCAAAACCTGTATTGGGACATCATCGTCGACGATCGGCGATGGTTTTAATACACACACCGCGATAAAACCACCGCCGGAATCAACCAAGAATATCGGCACGACCCAAATTTTGAAGATACCAACGCCACCGAACCAAACAACCAGAGCTACCTTCTGGGTGCGTTGGAGCCAGTCCTGGGTATGTACATTGTCATACAGTGGCAGTGGTATACCGGTGAAACAGATCATAATTGGTACGTATTTTCGGAAAACGCGACCCCTCAAAATATCGAACGGGAAACGGAAATGAAATACATCTGTCGAAAAACGTTTCCTGATGAACGGGGGGAGAAGGCATTGAACCCCGAATACGAGTTGTTTCTGGACCGCGTTTCGTGCAATGTGTTCGTGTGGAACCAAAACGAACAATGGAGAAACCTAGGCACAGAAAAAAAACCTGGAGACGTCGAGAGTGTGCGGAGCATGGACGAAAAAACACTCTCCGGTTACATTGAAAAGATCAACAAACCGACGATTCCGCGGTCCCACCGTTTACGGGAGGTGCGAAGCCTACTGAAGGTGTACAACGACGATTTGATCCTGAAAGGAGTGGCCATAATCAAAAAATCACTGCAGGGGTATTTCCTCAATCCGAATATTTACACACTTCTCAATGATTGTAAAGCCATATCCACCTCTAAAACCGCTGAAAAGGTGGCCTCTGTGTACGACAACATGTCATTCGATGAACGGTCATCCTGCATAAATTGGTATAACAACACAGAATTCGGAGATGATCAATTGAATTATGCTAGAACATTTCTGTGTATTAATTACAAGGACGATGTTGTGGAACGGGTTCATCGAATCTGACAAATTCTGGATTTAGATCGAGCAAATGCATTTTCCCCCCTGTTGAACATCATGCGTTCGTTGCTGATATCGCCCAATTCACACATTTTATTCAAATGAACACATTGAAATATTGCAAAGTTTGAATCTTTTTTTTTATTATATAAATCGTCATGCGTTGTACTATCCGGTTGTTTATATATTCTATTTAAGACGAACGACGATGCGAGGTAATTGATGTTCAAAACAGGACCACCCAGTCCGGATGTGTATTGCGTTCGATATCTCGGCGGTGATGAAAAACTCAAAGATCCAAGAACCTCCAACCCAAACTTGTAAGACAGACAATGAAAGAAAAAACGATTAAACAAAATCCGTTACCGTATAAAAACGTTCGTCACATGATCATTTTTTCTCCCGTTTTCGTCATGTTGTTGTTAAAAAAAAAAGATGCGAGGCGCAAATGCCGACGACGATCGGATGAATCGTTGCAAATTGGCCGACCAATTCTTGCCGATCGATGTGCGACGGTTGATTTTGGAGTTTCTGCCGTATCCGGACCACCGGGAGGTGTGTTGCGTCGACATCCACGCGACGGACTTTCCGGTTGTCGTGGATGACCTGCTCCGCGATTACCGGGGTCGCCGGCGGAACGTCCACGCCCTACGTCTCCTCCGGACGGTCGTCGCGGCCCCGATGGTGCGTGCGAACGAGCGGGCGTTACAGCGTCTACTCCTCGGGTTGGGCAGTCTGGAGGTATTGGAAACGTACGGCGGCGGCGGCGGAGACGACGATCGTCATCCGACGATGACGTTCACCGTCTGGGCTCCGGATAGCTTGGAGACGGATCCAAAGCGGTTTCCACCGTATGCGACAGATATTTAGCGCCGCGGGTGTGCCTCTGCCCCACGGATCGTACGATGATCGTCCCCGTTCGTCCGGGCATCGTCTCGGCGATGCGATCGCCGACGCCGTCGTCGAATGGGGTGTGTGGGACACCCTATCGCTCGACATCGTCCCCGGCGGTGAGTGGCGCAACCGCCGCCCCCGGGCGTTGCACGTGAAGCTGAGACTGCGGGGGGATTGTACGCACGCCGACGTTCACTGGGACTGGTTCTGTTCGGAGGCGGCGGTGGGCTCGACGTTAAACGTCTGCGGTGACTACGGCACCGAAGTATTTCCCGTCGGCGTCGATGCAACGGTCGGTCGGTCGGTTCGGAGCAATCGTACCGCGTTTGTGTACTTCAAGTATCCGTTCACTGGATGCCACGCGGCCTGCGTCGCCGGATTGCGGCGATTGGCGCGGAGATTCCATGGTTTTTGTATCCAGCTCGAATTCAACGGCCCTCTCCCGAGTTTATCCAACACGTGACGCGGTGCGTCCGGACGCTTCAATCCAATGACATCCCATCCTTTCAGATATTCGTCAACAGTCGTGTTTCGGTGACCGAGAGAAGCATCCGCCACTGGGCCCTGTCGATAACCGCGTGTATGCAGCGGATCATTTGCGGAAACAACCGATGGAATTTGCTTCAACTCGACATCATTGTACCGGTCCTCGCCATCGTTCCGCTCCGAAAAACCCTCACGGTGGTGGAGTTGTGTGCAAATCTTTCGTGACAGGACCTTTTCCGCAGTGGGATCGTAATGTTGATGGCTTGGTAGATGGTCTAAGCGTTCTGAGTATGTGCTTCTGTGTGTCTATTATACGATGAGAACGGATACACAACCATTTTTTTTTGTCGGCTTTAAACTCGCTCAATGGCCGCCGATGTCCGGGTTGGTTTATCTCTTCATCGGATGACAATCCAAAATTAACAATCAATGTCGCATTTCGGGCGATCGGCCGCAGCGATGCAATTTTGCTGGGTAAAATGGTGTAACGAGACGCGAAGCGGACATATATATTTTTGCAAAATGTGTCAAAAAAAGGCAGCAAAGGACACATCAATCCGTCGATCATTCCAATTTTGTTTTGGTTACAGGTATATATATTAATAAAAAGGTAGATTTCAAGCGTTTTTTTTTTTATCGTAGGAGTCATTTTTTTTGCCGAGAAGGATGAACTGGAGTCATTGGTCAAGCTGTGATGGCATAGTGAATCCACAATTGCAAGAGGACTGCCGTGCGTGGAAGCGAGCAAAGGGTAAACCGAAGGTATTCCACCACAGAAGGTTCTCCCGTCGCCGGTAATGCAACCGAAAGTGCTCCCAGAGCAGGGAATGCGACCGAAGGTTTTACCGGAGCAGGGAATGCGACCGAAGGTGCTTCCGGAGCCTGGAATGCAACCGAAAAAGCTCCCGGAGCAGGGAATGCCACCGAAGGTTCTCCCAGCGACGGGAATGCGACCGAAGGTTTTACCTGCGCCGGGAATGCGACCACAACAACCTCCGAGCGTCCGGGGTCCGAGGGCGGAAAAGCGCTACCTGTATCACTACACGAACCGCGAGGGGTACGAGGGCATCCTTGCAAGCAAATCGTTGCGTATTTCCAGAGCCACGCCGGATTCGCCACTCAAAATGGGTAACGGTGTGTACTTTACGCGTTTGAGTCCGGTGCCACCAAGGCGGCGGATCTGGAGATGGATGATTCAACCATCGTCGATTGGTGCAACGAAAGAGACTGCTTCGTCGAGGGGGGCTTCATTTGGATCAAGAACGCTCGGATGATGAGGTTTGAAAACTGTCTACGCGAAATCTTGAAAGTATCTTACGGGATAAATATCAAAAAGCAATTCAACTCGGACGGATATTTTCACATCTTCCTGGCTGGAAGTTCACCGGATACAGTGCTTGCAAAGGGGCCTCTCCGACTTTTTGTGGTAACACTAGCCGAGGACGGTTCCATAGCGTGGTGTCCAATGTCGTCGGGTGCGCACAACGGATGGTCCAACATTAGCCCTGTGCCACTCGCAATCCCGAACCCTTACCCCAACCCAAACCCTTACCCCTACCCTTACCCTTACCCTATGCCGATGGGTTGAGCATGGCTCGACCCAGAGCGAAGTGCCCCGGGAGGCTGAGGTGCTGGCACCGGTCGCGCGGCGGCTCAAACATCCCCATTAACAGCTTTAGGTGGCAAGCATGGGGAATTGCACACTCGATTGTTAGTCGCCGGAGGTGCGGGCATGCCGAGATTCGGTCTGAATTCGTATAGTTGAGTTCGGTGTTATCGTCTTCGCGGAAGAGGAGGACGTCCGCCAATCGATCAAACGGCCACCGTCCCGTCGTCTGCCGCAGTCGGAAGTGCCGCACCGCCGCCGTCCTGCCACTCAACAGGCGCAGAGGGCCGTTCTCCCAGAACCGCCGCCGGGCCCGTTCCACCTCGGGGGCGTCCGCGTTGGGGATGCCATCGTATTGTTCGCCGTCGTCCGCCGCGTCCTTGACGGTTACGGTCTTTAGTTGTGGGAACCACTCCGCATTCCACTCCAGCGCTGATAATGCCACCGGGTCACTGTCGGTGGCGGCGGCTGCACCGTGGTAGACGAATTGGACGGACCCGACGAACGCGCGCACCCCACCAACGTCGTCTGACACGGCGGAGTGGGCGATCGCTGCGGTAGAGGCGTCCACGACAATGTCCCCGGTCTGGTCAGAGGAAGGATGGCCCAACAACTCTTGGACAAAGTGCTCCCGTAGAAACTCAGGGTTTTTCTTCATGAAGACATCACCTCCCCCTCCTCTCTCCTCAGCCCGGAAATGATTGTAACTCTCGGCGATGGCGCGCATTGACGCACGAACCTCCCACTCCCGTTCGAGTGAATATGCGATGACATTCATTCTTTTTTTTATATCTTTTTAAAAGTCGCCTCGGGGGGGGGGGAGCAAATGTCGCGAGCATCTCACGCCGCTTTGAAAGCTAAAAAATATTGAATCGATCGATACGTTCCGATAACCAAAAATCATTTGGATGACTCTCGGGTGTATCGATCGAGTGGCAGAAAAAAAAAGATAGACAGATTGGTGACGGAAGTTTTTTTTACATTATTCAGTGTTCGGTGCAGTGTAACATGGATCTTGCTTCAGCTAATATTCCAATTTTGTATCGGGGGGAAGGAAATAAGCGAAAAAAAGGAACGCGCTTTCAGGACGATGGATGGAAACCTTCGAACGGAACCCGAGGTACTGCGATGTTTTGCTCTGATGGATCCCACCGTAGCCACCGCTTTGCTTCGCATGCGACGGTTGGAAATTCTTCTCGAAGACGGCTACAGAGACAGCGTGGGTGTAGGATCTGCGATGATGGAGCCGTACAGAATTATAAACGGAAATTACACGACAACGAAACAAAGGTGTTCACAGGAGCGATTGATTCGGGACATTGTGAATCGTCTTATCATCCCAGTGCGGAAACAAACCTCGGTGTGACAACCGACCGATGCGACGGTGAAATGGCATCGTCGATCGCAAAGGAATCCGTCGACGTCGAAGCAAACAACATCCGGCGGTCGGTCATTAAACGACGAAATACGAAACGGCCTGTGAAAAAAGTGGAAATAGAGGGGGGTCGTATTCACCGTACGGCGGATCCTTTTTCTGAAAAGAAGAAGAGCGTTCCTGAGAACATCGAAAATGAAAACGGAGGCCGGCAGCACGGCACGGCTATCCGCCATGATGACATTGATACACAACCCATACGTCTTATGTGATCCTGAATCTACAGAAAAAGCAAGCAAAACAAACGCTGATGTTGTCGTACAAAATGTTGTTTGAGAAAAGTCGATGATCCATCAACCTTTTTTTCTTTTTCTTTTTTTGACCGTTGATGCCATTTTTTTCCCTCAGTTAACTAGTTACTAAAAACGACAGACGAAATTGCCCAAGTCGCTCTCTCCGGACATCATTGCCACGGTCAACGGTGCGATACAGACCCCGGGTCATCGAATTTGTAGGATGCCGGTATGTGTATACATTTTACATCTATATCGATATCACCCGACGGCAATCCGCTCGAGATCGTTGCATCAGTAACCCGTGGTGACGACGGGGTTTGAGAAACTCGTACTTATCCCCTACGAAGACCATCTGGCCGTCGCTCGTTTCCACGAGGCCTAACCCCATTGGACGTTTGGTGATACAAAGTTGCCACACGATTTTGGATTTCAATATCAATGATCCATGTTTCTTGTAAAAAAAAACACTGGTCAGTGTGTCGTTCATTCAAAACAATTGTAATGTCGATCACATCCAAAATATTGTGACTTTCCTGATTATTGAGAACACGGTTGTTATCGTAAAATGAAAAACGGTAGAATACCCAGGAAAAATCACATTCCGCATAATTTGGAAAGTTTCAGTATATGGGCTTTTATATATTATTCAAGACCTCACACCCGATCCGAGCAGGCCCAACGAATAAACTTGGAATATGAATAAACGTAATACACAAATGAATGTAATATAGTAACGAACATAATATATATGATTGAATAAATAAATCGCGTTTACCTGCTGTATATTTCAATGTGTACCGTGTCCATTTGCACATTTCACGACCGTATTGGAAGCCGGCCGGCACGCAGGGCGTCCGAAATCCGACGGAAATTCAACAATGCCTGTTCCGACCGTTCCTTTGGAGCATCATCCCAATATTCCCTTCTCCTAGTATTCCTTCGCCTGTATTTTTTTCCCGTTCTCTATACAGTGTTTTTGTTTCCCCTTGCACACCATGTCCACCGCGCTGTACGTTACCTCCGACACCGACGCCGGGTTCTTCACGCACCGTACGCTGCCGCAGGTCGTCGACGACATCATCGGGCTCTTCACCCGGTACCACGCGTTCGACCCCGAATGGTTCCGGGGGGCGCAGCGCAAAGACCACCTGGAGTGGGAGTGGCGGATCCTCCAGCTGTTGCGGTGCAACGGGTCGGCGGCAAAGAAGCGGGCCGGCCTCGTCGCACCCTTGCACCCCGTGCCGGTCAAGGCGGAGTTCGCCGAGACCGACTTCGCGCCGTCGACCGGCTGCTGTGCCCTGTGCACCAGCGTGGTTAAGAACCAGGCGGTGCCACACTCCGAACCGCATGCGAAGCGGTCGCAGCGAAACCACCACCTCAGCGACGTTGCAGAGGCCCTGGAGGCGGCGGCGGGGTCGGGCGCCGTCGTCAACATCTTCCAGTTGGACGACTTGCTCGAGGGCAAGCTGCTAACGGAGGAGATCTTCGACCGCTTCCAGGCGGCGGCAGGGCGGATCCAGGTGTTCACGCCGAACCTAAACCCCGTCATCGTGAAGAAGCTGCACGTGCTAAAGGGCATCCCGGCGGGTGGCGTCGTCACTGGTGTCGGTTGCGTGTGCAACTTCCTCGCGCACTGGGAGCCGTTCATTGTGAGGACTGGCGGCTTTGCCGTCGTGTTTGCTGATGTACACGGCCGGACAGTGGTGGCGGTGGTTGGACCGGAGGTTTATCGCCGCCGCTGCCGTCCGGTTCCGGTTCCTTCGACCGGGGCTGTTACAAGCTGCTCAAGGACCTGGTCGACCGGCGGCTGCTCTGTCCGGGGACGCAGCCGCAGACGGCCGTGTCCTTCGCAGTGTCAGACCTGAGGAGCCGCTTCGAGCACAAGTCCCGAGAGATCGCAATGGGGCACACGCAGAAGGTCATGGCGGAGCTCGGCGGTCTCGGCGTTCGGCCCTACGATGTCCGGATCTTTGCTGAGTGTTTCTATAGTGCACGATACATGGTCTATATTTGGATAAAAAAGAAGGGGAAAAAAAACTGTGGATCGGGCCCAATACTATGGTGTACTACCGCGGGACGACAGTGCGCCGTGTCGTGGACGCCGACGTCATCAACGGCTTCAGGTGTGTCACGATGATGGTGGACCGGAATTTGCAGAATATTTCAAGACAAACGCTTTCGGATGACGCGAACGATGGTGTGAGTATACGTTAAATAAAATACCAATTTGTTCCCTTTTTTGTAGAAGTTACCGAAGAAGTCGAAGCACATGTTTGCGTTGATCGATTACCCAACGACATTACGGAAAAAACCATCTTTAACAATGGTTTGCCTGGAAATTAATTCAAATCGTTAAAATGCTTTCTTTATCAATAGAATCAGTCATTCCATTCAAGAGCAGAGATGCACAATCACAGAATCTGATCAACAAGGTAAAGATATATAT
>CAAHFI011206430.1:0-16412 GCA_900893395.1 Euglena gracilis
AAGATGCAACCTAATGGCCCTGCCATTTTTAAGGGCTTTACAGACACTCTGCCCTGGGACTCAAAACACCACATTTTCCAGGAAATAACGACCCAATGAAGGGAAACGAAAATTTCCTGGACACCTGGGGGGAGACCTTTCCACCAAAAGCAACCAGGGAGTTTACACTCAGACAGCAGCGCCCATTCCTGGGGGGGGGGGCTGGCATCCACACCCGAGAAATTGTGCAACAATTTTAGAGAAAGGACTCCATTTTACAAATAAATGTAGTGGAGCTCGGTGCAGCAATAAGCACTGTGAAAAGTTTGAGCAAACCTTGGGGAAACAGTTCTTTGTCCGTAGACAATCAGGAAATTTATATGACATGAAAAAAGGAGGGGGCAGAAATGACCCATTCAACAAAATGCTAAGACCATTATTCAAATGGTGCATGGAAAAACATGTATACCTCCAAGTCAGCTGGGTGCCTTCAAAAGAATGCCTAGCAGACCCATTAAGCAGATGGGAAATTGACAGGGGGGATTTACTCTTTAAACCCCAACTTTTTCACTGGCCAGGAAAACATTTCCAAACTTCATACATCTGGAAAAAGTTTTATTTGTCCCCCAGGCAACAAAAAACTGCTCAATTTTGTTGCCAGATGGTCCCACTGGGAAGCCACAGCAGTAAATGCATTACAATTTCCACAGGAAAACATGGGGGATCTTTGTGCAAACCCCCCCCTGGTCAATAATTCAAATTTTTCTGCCCAGGTTGAAAATGTTTCCCAGACCAAAGTTTTGTTGGTATCCCTACTGGGATTTAGCGGTGACCCCAATTAATAAAAATGAAAGTTCCAGGGACCCCATGCTTGAAAATCACCCCCTACAGGGGTATGTTCACCAATTGCAGGGGGGAAAAATGCCACCCCCCAGGTGTCTCCTGCTTTTCATGATTTGCTCAGGCAAATATTGGAGGGGAAACAAAATCTGGTTAAAACCATTGAATATTCCTGTGGAGAATCCCCATTCTAAAACGTTATCAGAGTGTTTTGCACTTCTGTGGGTATTTTTTGAGCACATGGGGGTGCCTCCCTGAAGCCACCGCAGACCAAGTGGCTGACGCTTTTAATACAATTTTTCCATTTTCCAAGGCCCCAGCCCGTAATGCATACAGTGCTATGCTGTTGATTCCTGGGTTTGGTGTGCTCAGATTCCACACCCTGTTGACCCCCCAATCATCCTGGGGCTAGCGAAGGCCCCAGTGCCCACTGCTATTTGTATATTGCGTACACAGCGTATTTTTTTGCTCACAAATCATCTGTTTATACAGGACCTCAGACTTGGCACAGGTCAAACGAACCACCAGTGTGTTGGGTAGGGCACCCTACATGAAAATTAAGAGTAAAGGCCAGACGTTTCACAAGTGGGAGAGGGTTGTTTTCCATTCACCCATGCCCACAAATAAGCCCCTTTCACTTAATGGTGTCTTATGTGGCTGCCACACGTTCATTCGTCAGACCCTAGGGTCCCCTTCTGATTTCATTAAAACCCAGTTCAGAGCCATAAGTGCAGATACCATTGCTTCTGTAACAAAATAATTTTGGGCCATGCATGGGATGACACCCAGGTGTGGAGGCCCACTCCACCAGAAGGGCAGAGTTGTTTTACACAAAAAAATGGACTTACTGCCCAAGAAGTGTGCAAAATTGGCCAGTGGAGGGTGGTGGAAGCTTTACGGCCATTATAAAAGACTTGATGCCCAAGGTTCCTTAGAAAATGCCCTGCCCGCCCCTCCTAATTCCGGTGCACAATCTGGCCTCACCAGGGCAAAGCGTGGAGCCCGAGGTGTTTCGTACTCCCTCGAGGCAAACCGACCAGTGAGGTAGGGACACTGAGGGAGAAATCAAAATCCAATTACGGTAAATAAAAATTATGCTGGGCACCTGGGGTGGCAGACCCTTCCCCAAGGTGCAACCAGAGAGTTTCACTCAGACAGCGGCACCCATGCTTTGGGGGGGGGGCTAGACATCCATACTGTCCAGGAGTTTTGGATCCATAGTGTCCAGGAAGTACTCTCCAGGAAGCTTTGGAGACAAAACTCCATTTTACATATAAACGTCAAAGAATTGCCTGCAGCAATCAACACAGTGAAAAGTTGAAGCATACCAGCGGAAAACGTGTCCCTGTCAGTAGAAAATCAGGTAATTTTGTATTATCTGACAAAGTGGGGGGAGAAAGAACCCTTCAACAAAATGCTTCGACGCTTTTCAAATGCTGCATGGAGCACAACATAAAACCTTCAAGTAAATTGGGTTCCTCCAGACAAAGGCCTAGCAGACCATCAGCAGATGGGAAATGGACAGGGGGATTAATCCTAGAACCGCAACGTTTTCAACGGCTAAGGCAGTATTTCCAAAATTTCATTCAGTTGGAAACAGAGGTTTTTGCGGCCACATGGGGTGCAGACACTTCCCCCAAAATGAAAACCAGAGAGTTGCACTCAACCAACAGCACCTATGCCCTGGGGGGCTGGATTCACACAGGACTAGTTGTGCGGTAATTTTGGAGATAAAACTCCTTTTGCGCATGAATGTCAAGGAGCTCAGGGCAGCAATTCAAACACTGTGAAAAGTTTGAGCAAACCCGGTGAACAGTTTCTTTGTCAGTGGACCTGGCAGACCCCATAAGCAGATGGGAAATGGAAATGGACAGGGGGATTACTTTTTAGACCCCCAACTTTTTCACTGCCGAAAGCTGCATTTCAACATTTACATACATTTTGAAGGAAGATTATTTGTCTGCACAGGCAACAAAAAAACTGCCCAATTTTGTGGCCAGGTGCCCCCTCTGGGAGGGCACAGCAGTGGATGCATTGTAATGTCCGCAGGACAGCATGGGGATCCTTATGCAAACCCCCCTTGGTCAATCACTCAGAAGTTTCTACCCGGGTTGAAAATGTTTCTGCTGACCAAGTTTTGAAGGTCACCCACTACCGGATTCAGCCACATGGTGGCCCCAGGTAATAAAAATGAAAGTTCCAGTGACCCCCTGCCTGACAATTACCCCCTACATGGGTATGTTCACCAACTGCAGAGGCGAACAAATGCAACCAACCAGGTGGCCCCCCCTTTGCATAATTTTCTCAGGCAATTTCTGGAGTGGAAAAAAAAATCAGGTTCAAACAATAACGGTTTCACATGGAGAAACCCAGCTTAAAACTTTTTCAAAGTGCTTTGCACTTATGTGGGTAATTTTGGAGCACATGGGGTTGCGGCACCCACCCCCCTGAAGCCACCACAGACAAATTTGCCCACGATTTAATTCAGTTACTCCAATTTTCCAAGGCCCAAGTGTGTACCACGCAGCCGTTCTGCCATGACACTGTGTACCAGATACAACGGGCTACGGCCTGCAATCTGGCTACGGCCGGGCTGTACACAGCACTGTGGTTAATGATATGACAAAGAGAGAATCCCAGAACTAGCGAAAGCTAGCGAAAAGTCACTGGTTCCTAATTCAAGGTTACAGGGTTTGGTGCTTTGCAATTCTGTTTTAGAATTCAGTGAGCTAAGTCCCTTTTGAATTACAATTTTATTCTTTACTTAACAAAGGTCGAAGTAGCAGAAAGTTACTTTCCTATAAGGACTTCGGTCCCAACAATTCTCTTTGCCTTGGTGCTTGCAATAAAACGGAAACAAATTTTTTGTTACTCCACCACGGGCTTTTGGAGGAAAGCATAAGTAGAAAGCCGGGGTGGGACGTACACTGGTAGCAGAATAGGTTTAACGGTCGAACGACCAAAGCTCAATCAGAAAAAGGTGCGTAGCACAGGCGAGGTGTCTCAGGGGCACAAGGGTAACGGCTGCCTCACAAAGCCTCTGAGCCCCACCTTTGCTTGCATTTTTGGGTGTTTTTCCACAAAGTTTTACAATTTTACAATTTTTACAATTTTTTTAAAAAAATTCCCAACTTCTCATCAAAAATGCAAGGTGCAAAACAATGGAAACGCACCTATTAACTATGCCTTGTTAATAAGTTCGCTTCGTGGACTGCAGGATGCAAACGAAGTCGCTGCGGCGACATAAAATTTTTCCTTACAAGGGGCGAACGCACAAGTTGCTTTAGCGACAGAAAAAGTCCTTTCTTCACAAGGGGCGGATGTCCAAACCGATTTCGCGATGGAAATTTTTTGCTACAAGGGGCGGACCCCCCCTCCAAGGGTCTTCGGACCCAAACCGCTTCGGCGGTGCCCCACCCTCCAAGGGTGTACGTACCAAACCCGCATTCGCGGACCCCCCTTACAACAGCCGCATTTGCGGTGCAACTTCCACCTACAATGTGTCTACGGACCCCTCCACTTCCGCGGAGTTGAGTCACGAGTGCGCGGAACGCCCGAACAGGGTTGTAAATTAGTGCCCTTTGGCACCCAATTGCCAGGACATCCCCCCATTACGAGGACTGGTTGGAGACCCAACCCCCCCCTACCGCCGGTAAGCCCCATTCGGGACTTCCCCCTCCACAACTGGGAGAAAACCCAGCTCTACCGTGGTCCCTGAAATGTAATTGGTAGTCCTGGACACTGTCGTTATCATTGTTCCAATGAACATGACCCCGAGGAAGACCGGGATGAGTTCCCCAGTAACACTGTTGAGCGCGTAGTCGCAAATTTAACGGAGAACCACCAATTACAACAGCAATTTCAACACATCCAGACATGTGTCCAAAATTGCGCAAAAAAAACTGAACCAAGTCCTACAATTTGATGATGACAGTCACAAGGCCGTTTTCGGCAAATTGAATTTCCTTTGGCAATATATCAAGGGATTTGGTCAATTTGCCAAAAGAATTTCAACTCCACTACAATGGACATTCAGAACCTCCATCAAGGTTTTGACGCATTTTTGCGCGACACCTCGGGCTCCGCACTTTGCCATTGTGAGGCCATGCCTTGCTCGCCGGCGGTGTTGTGTGATTGTTCTTTGTGCTGGGTTAGGCGTCTCCCATTAGTGCCTTTTTTCGCCGGAGTTGGCTGATTCCTAATCTTGCCCTTCGGCACGGAAGAAGACAGAAACTTTCGAAGAACAGATAAGGAAGAGATAAAGACAATACAATATCATATTCAGAACCTGTAGAACCTGAAGAATATCACATTCAAGGAATTATTTCAACTTTGACATTGGAAGTCATGCAAAATGTGGAGACCAAAGTGGAGTTATCAAGTCGACAACCTGGACAAAGTGCAGAACAAGAAACGCCAGCTGGAGAACTTTCAACGTGGCGAACCGTGGCCATCACTTCCCCCCACCACACATCTCAACAGAAAACTTTCAGCACCAGAAAACCACACACAGTGATGGCCATGGACCCTGGCAAACAGTGGGCAAAAAGCCCAGGCGACAGCGGAAGACATTGGGTGCCCAGGGTCAAGACCCATTACATTTCAAATTGGGGTACAAGAAACCCCAATTTCCCCACAGGGGCTTTGTATTTATCAAATACCCAGCCCAGGAGGAACAGGGGGAAGGGGAAGGACCCCACAAGTATTAATTCATCAACCTTCAAATTCCCCAGTGAAATCAAGAAGGGGGGACCCACAGAGGCCCCCCTATGGTATGGCTACCAACACTATCATCACGAAGGAGGCCTGATAGACAAAACAGGGGCATTAAGCCCTATGGTATGCATTCCAACAACAAGATCCTCCAGAGAGAGAGTGAGAAGAGAGGAGAGTGCAAGCACACCCCCAGGAAAAACTTTCCTTTTCCAAGGGATCAAGCCCTAGGGGCCCTAAGGGTGCAATTTCCAACACCCCAACCCAGCCCCCAAAATCATCTCATTCAAGAAATAAATTCCATGGAGGAGAAATGGGAGACACCCCTGCATCAAAGGCTACAAAAAAGCCTAAAATGGTGGAAAAAACCTGCCCCCCCAGCAACATGTCAACTCATCAAGGATGGCATTCAACCCCCCTGGGTTCATCAAACAAAATTATCCACCCACCAAAACCAAGAGCAAATTTAGACCTGAAAACAGGCAGAAAAAATGTTGTAGGATTACGAAAAGTCTGGATCCGTAAAGAGTGTGGGGATTCGAACTACCAACATTTAATCCCCTGGTTTCTGATTTCCACACACAAATTGTGGGTGAGCCCGGATTTCAGCCTGAAAACGTGTTCAGCCAGGGGGCCCCCGAAGGATGCCCCATGAACACAGATGCCTTAATGGAAAACGTGTCATTGCCACAAATGCCTCATTGAAAATGTGTTCATGACCAAGAATTTCAGGGCAGGCATTTTGCGGGCAGAACACACTTTTAAAACAGAGGGGCGACAGACAAAATGGAGGTTAATAAGCGACTGCAGGGAACTGAATCAACAGTTCCAAGCAAAACCTTTCAGGTTAGATCACATACAGCACGTTTTTCCAGTGCTCGAAAAAGGCCACTGGGCAGCCAAAATCGACTTGAATGATGCCAATTTTCACATCCAGCAAGCCAGGCCCTAAGGCCATTTCTAAGGCATCAGGTGGGGGGCAAACATGGAAGTTTCAAGTGGGGTGTTTTCGGCTAAATGTGATGCCCCAACTTTTTATGTCAGTGATGAAAACATTTGAAAAGCTGTGGAGAAAAAGGGGGATCCAGGTTTTTATTTACCTGGACGATATTTTGCTGGTGGCCCCAACACCGAACATTTTGCAAAATCACCTGAACACAGTGGTCAAGGATTTATTCAGCTCAGGTTTCAATATAAATGTCAAAAATTCCACCCTGCAGCCCACCCAAGTGGTAAATCATCTGGGATTTCAACTAAACTTCCAAGAAGGAAAACTGCAGGTTCCCCCCAGAAGGTCAAAATAATAAAAAAGGAACTAGGAAAAATTGTCAAAAAGATTACATGTCAAAAAGGCAATTGGCGGTCATTTTGGGCCAAAAAGGTGCAATATTATGGCCCTGTCATTTCTAAGGGCATTTACAGTTGCCCAGGCAAGTTTTTTTACATACTCTGCAGCCTCCGGGATTCAAAACATTCCATTTCCCATCAAGGCCCAATTAAGGAAGTAAAATCTTTATTGGACACCTGGGGGGGGGCAGGCCCTTCCCCCAAAATGCAACAAGAGAATTGCACTCAGACAGCAGCACCCATGCATGGTGGGGCTGGACATTCGAACTGGAAAAATTGTCCGGGAATTTTGGAGAGAAAACTCAATTTTACACATCAATGTAAAGGCGTTAAGTGCTGCCATAAGCACAGTGAAAAGTCTCAGCAATCCAGGAGAAACTGTGTCCCTGTCAGTGGACAATCAAGTAATTTATTATTACTTAACGAAAGGGCGGGGGGAAGAAAGACCCGTTCAACACAATCCTAAGACCATTTTTCAAAATGGTGCATGGAGAAAAAATGTCAATCTCCAAGTGAACTGGGTCCCCTCAAAAGAATGCCTGGCAGACCCCATAAGCAGATGGGAGATGGACAGGGGGACTACTCACTGGACTCCAAACTTTTTCACTGGCTAAAAGAGCAATTCAAAAATTGCATAACTCTGGAAACAGACCTTTTTGCCTCCCCAGGCAACAGAAACTGCCACAATTTGTGGCCAGGTGGCCCACTGGGAAGCCACAGCAGCAAATGCACTACAATGTCCCCTGGACAACATGGGGGACTTTATGCAAACCCCCCTGGTCAGTGATTCAAAAATTTCTCCCAGATGAAAAAAGTTTCCAAGGCCAAAGTTTTGATGGTCACCCCCTACTGGGATTTAGCCACATGGTGGCCCCAGTTAATAAAAATGAGAGTTCCAGGGACCCCCTGCCTAAAAATCACCCCCTACAGGGGTATGTTCACCAATTGCAGGGAGAAAAAATGCCACCCCCCAGGTGGCCCTCCTTTGCATGATTTGCTCAGGCAAATTTTGAAGGGGAAACAAATACAAAATTCAACCATTAAAGATTTCCTGGGAAGAAACCCCAGTTTGAAAAGGTACCAAAGTGCCTTTACGCTTTTATGGGTGATTCTGGACAAAATGGGGGTGCCCCCCCGTTTAGCCACCACTGACCAAGTGGCTGACGTTTTAATTAAACTTTTTCAATTTTAAAATGCCCAAGCCCGTAATGCCTACAGTGCTATGCTTTTGATTCCTGGTTTTGTTGGCCTAAGGTTTAATAGCTTATTGGACCTTATGAAAGGCTTTGGAGCCAAAATCTGGAGAAGCAAGGTGCTTTTTGGGATCCTCTCCAAATCCTCCTGGGACTGGCAAGGCAGCCTGTGCCCACTGATATTTGTGCCTTGCGGACACAGCTCATTTTCTGTTCACGCATCCTCTGCTTATATCGTTCATCTGATTTGGCACAAGTCAAAAGAACCACAAGTGTGTTGGGAGGGGCAACCTACATTCAAATCAAACGTAAAGGGCAAAATTCCACAAGTGGGAAAGAGTTGTCTCAATTCCCCAATGTCCCCAATCAGTCCCCTTCATTTAATTATGGCTTATGTGGCCGCCACATGTTTTAACGTAAAGCCTGGGGGTCCCCTTTAAAACCCCCTATACACCCGTAAGTGCTGACACAATTGCTTCTGTTACAAGATAATTTTTGACCAAACAAGGAGTACCCCCGGGTGTGGGGACCCCACTCAACCAGAGGGGCAGGGGTCGGGTTACTCCAAAATTGGGTCTTTCAGCCCAAGAAGTTTGTGAAACTGGTCAATGGAAAGGGGTTGAGGCTTTTACAGCCCGTTATCAAACACTTGGTGTCCAAGGTCCCTTGGAAAATGCTCTGGCCCCCCTGATTTCAGTGCACAATCTGGCATCACAATGGCAAATGGGGATCCCGAGATGTCTCGTACTCCCCCGAGGAAAACCGAAAAGGGAGGATGGGACACCGAGGGCGGAGCACAAAGACATTGTGAGCCCGACCCCCACTCCCATTTAAAAAAAATTGTCTTCAAATGCCCTCGGTCAGCAAGTTGGGGCCAGTGGAGGGAAGAGGGCGGGGGACCCCCCCAGGGAAGAAACAGCACCATGTTCGCCACGTCGGAGACAATGCAGCCAGCTCCGGCGAGGCGGCACTAAGGGGAGACGCCAGCACAACGAACAATCACACAACACCGCCGGTGAGCAAGGCATGGCCTCACAATGTCTTTGTGCTCCGCCCTCGGTGTCTCTTCCTCCCTTCTCCCTTGTCGGTTTTCCTCGAGGGAGTATGAAACAACTTGGCGCAAAACTTCCAACAGTATAAGAAACCTCCACACCGCGGAATCGCGGAATAACGCAAACTTTTCACATTTACGCCAAAATATACAACATTATTCACACAACTGCAAATTTTTTCTTATCCAACGCAAGAAATGCAGTCCTGGTTACAATAACGGGATAATGTGCTCCGGGAGCGGAACGTGGCTCATTTGTATCATATAAGCACTTTTCCACTTTGTACAATGTGGTACAGCAATCCCAAGAACGCATTTTGTGTTTGGGTGCTTAAAACGCGAGTTTCATCAAAATGTTGCACAAATACGCCAAAATTAGGTACAACGAGCTTTTGATTAACAACTTGAAGAGCAGATTGCTTATTTGGAACAAACTTCCTGAAATAAGGTGAAGTTTCCCGGCGGAAATCACGCATCGACAGGATTTCCCTCATGTAAAGTGACAAAACGACGTACAAAAACTTGAAACCGCTTCCAATGTACTACAAACCGCTACGGCGGAGCTCCAAATCCGCCACGCGGTTATTCTTAGTCTACAAAACGAGAATGCGGAACTCCAAGACCGAGAAGCAGTCACGACTACCATCCAAACGGCGAATGCGGACCCCCAAACTGCATTTGCAGACCTGAAACCGCTTTCACGGATGTTTCGGACTACAAACAGCAATTGGGACTTTACAACGCCACTTTGAGGAAAATTCCACCAAAAAACTCAGTATGGGAGCACCACGATCCACTGTAACCAATTTGCACAATCAGTTGGCCTAAAATGGCCACCAATGTGCAAAAATAGCCAGAAGCAGCCAAAAATTGGCTAAATGAAGCAAAAATGCATTCAAAGCATCCAAAAGTGGCCTAATTTGCCAAATGCAGCCCTCAGTGACCAAAAGTGCCAAAAGGGGCCAAAAGTGGCCAAAAGGGGCCAAAAGTTTCCCAAAATGGCCAAAACATGGCCAAAAAAAGCCAAAACAAGGTTGGGTTTGGGTACCCCGAAAATTTGTCGTACGACCACACCTCGTTTACGACCACCCCCGGTCACAGGTTCAGGTCATGGGGGTGTTATGACCAGCCCCCCCGGTCACATTAAAAGCCGACGTGAACAAAATCGAATCTGCGTTTACGGATTTGCACAAACTGTGCAACGGTCTTTAAAAATATCACCTGCATTGAACCCGCCGTTGCAGATTTAAATAACCAACACAAACCCCTACAATCCACCACCTCCCACTCACAAAACGCGTACAAACACTTTCTACAAGAATCTCCGGACTCCAATCATCTTCGGATGGACGAACCGTTCGCGAAGTAGAACTACCCCCTGATTTCCGCACATTTTACGACAATTTTGTGAACCTTAATGAGGACCGAAAATTCGGTCACCTAACAATTCTCGCACTAAAATATCAAATTTCAGTGTTGATAACCGCCTTTCTACAACGATGGACGACAAACCCGCTCAAAATGCGGTAGTGTACCCCAAACCAAGTTGGTACCAGAAATACACAAGCCGAGGATCATTACAACCGCGATGCAAACTTTGGCTAAACGGGTCCAATTCTTGGACACCGCTTTTCCAAAACTTTCAGCAGATTTTGACACCATTGTTGACAAATTACCACTTTTGGATGAGTTACCCTCATACCGCAAACATATTAAGCGTTTGCAATGTGTAGTTGAACGAATTAAGACCTTTTCCAAGTGGTTGGTTCATTGGTACAAAGTATCCAAGGTTTTGCATTGATTTTTGATGAGATTCCTGCAAAAATGCGCCTTTGGAATGATTGACATTCAACGAATCACCAATCTGATACACAAGGTCGCGAGTTGGATGTCGGGCATCCGAAGGTGCTTCGTTTATGCGCGAACAATGCTTTGTGAGCTAGAAGTCGCATTTTGACCGCCACAAACTGTGTTTTCATGTGCAAAGTGCGGGGGTTTGCCATATTTAACAACAAAATGCTGCAAACAGCGGACTGCAACGCGATTTAAAAGGTACAATTAATAATTGCCAACAAAGTCAAGCCACAATGGGACGAGATCCCACAACTTTGAAACAATTTTAGCGCGACTAGGTATACTACTGGGACTTGAAGGGTCCAACCCAGAATGCGAACCCTGAGGTAATCAAAATGTAATTTATTGATTACCACCCCAAGGAAAAAGAAGAACGCGCCCGACAACTTGTGATCTGGAATTCGATTTTTTTTATGAACTGGTGGACCAATGTGTGTCAACTTGTTCAAGCCTAATTTCACGAACGGAGAAAAAATGGCGACAATTCGGGCCTAGTGACCGAAAAGGAAGTCAATCGACCTTTCGTACTCCAAATGGTTGTGATTGCTTCTTGCAGTTGATGAACTGGAGAGAACCAACTGAAAGAACAATTCGATGTGGTTCTCCTCCATCGAGAGGAACTCGCGGAGAACAACTTACACCTCACCAACGGTGGAATTACGTTTCCAAAACGAATGATACTCTCACAACTCTTAGGACAGATACAATCGGCGTACACCCACCACCCTACCGCTTGTCTCCCTAGTGGTACGGTAAGTGCCTTACAAAAGATTCCTTCCCAAAAGACCCACGGGGTTACGGCAAATTATACCAACTCCCCAAGGGGATACACAAAACTCGCTACCCGCGCTCTTCTGACCAATCCACTGACAAAACTTGCTTTTTGTCAACAAATCGGAGCATACGTCCGGTGACTGCCCCAACCCTGATACGCGAAAGCGGTATCTGTGTCAAGAACTGTGTTTGGGCCAAGAGTTAGGGGGAGCCCAGGGCGGGGACCGCGGCGCCGAAGGCGCCGTGGTCGCCCCTGGGCCCCCTAAAACCTTGGCCCAAAACACTGTTCTTGTTTGAAACAGTGTTTTGGGCGAAGATTTAAGACTTTTAAAGTCTCGAAATCGGCCCAAACACGGTTTTCAGAGTCCAAGGGGTTCACAATCCCCGCGGAGCTCACACTCCTCTGGGTTTTCACACAAATCTGGACAATCACAATCTTCGGGTTATCGACAAAGGTTTCCTATCACCTTTCCGTGACCGCAAACGCGATTGCGCACCTCGTGGTAAATCACCCCACCCCTGTACAAACGTGATACAAATCGAAGTGGATTACATTTTTCACGATCGTCATCCGGCAAACCGCATTACAACAACCGTGGTCGAAAGGTATTCTGTCGACCCAAATCGTCCAAGGGGTGAAAGCCCTTCAAAGTCACAAAACGGACAAAAGTGCTCCCTTTGGGGATAACATAGCCACCACTCGTCCAATTTTTACCGTTCTCACTCACCTCGCCCGAATCAACGTCACCGCAATGACACAAACATAACAACAAGCACAAAGTCGGGCTCAAAAACCTCCTATTTGGAAGCGGGAACCTCTTCTTCGGGCAGGGACGGGGATGAGAACTCCGAATCCTTGTTGGAGGGACGACTGCAATGCGGTCCGTGCATTGGGCGCTATCTACTCACACAAGAAAACGATAAACAGCCGAAGTGCTGAATCGGACTTGGAGTAGGAGAGCCCGAGGTCTATGGTCTATGGGCACGGACCTCTGGGCTGATGAACAGTCAGAAGTAGGTCCTGATCCACCTTACTTTCCCTGCCCATCTGCCTTTTTGGTCGGTATCCGGAAAATTTTCGGGTCCCCCACCCACATCAAATTTCTGCCTGGAATTCTGAGCAAAGGAATAACGGGATCCTGGAAACAGTTGGAGAGACAACAATTTTACGCCGGATCCTGCCCTTTGCGTACCCCCCATGGAACTTTTGGTCCAAGCGGAAGTCCGAACACAAACATTTTCTACCAAATCCAAAATTTTGGTCGACACAGGGTGTCGCGTACCCCTACTCTTTGGAACGGGATTAATTCCCAAATCCCTCTTGGTGAAAGCCAAGTGCCCAATCAAAATTATGACCGCTGACAACAGCCCCTCGTGCGGTAATGACTTGGGATGCTTTTTGGACATAATCCTCCCCATCATCCCAAGCACCGCTCACAGCCGCCACACATGCAACATTTTCTGGTTACCTGGAGTTACGAATCGGGTATCCACTGGTCTGATTAAATTTTGGGGTTTCCATTCTTGCGTCAGAACCGCCTGGTTGTAGACTTTTCCTCCCTCGGTTTGCGCACTATTTCACGCACACCATCCACACCACCCAATTTCTCCCCCAAGCCCCAAGGCGTCCACCCAGACGTCCCCCGCCTGGCACAACGTTTTCTACAACCGAAAACACCATTTCATACACCAGGGTAAAGAGAAAGCTCCCCCGTATCCACTACACTTTACCGCACGTTTCCACGTGGTAGGGAAAGCGAGTAGCTTAACCTCCACGTTTCACTGGGTTCCAAGGTGAAAACCAAAGGCCTGAAGAAATTTCGGGTCGAGTAGCCGCCCGGATGCACAACTTTTACGTTTTACACCAGGTGTGTTGATTCGGACACCCTTGTACACCCCCAGCAGCTATAACTTTCAACACCCCCATACACACACTACGCAGGACTGACATGCACGACCGGACGGACGCTACCTTCCAAAGCACACTTTTTACGGAGAATTTCCACACAATCTGATTTTGATTTTTTGGATGTACTGTTGAACCTTCCAAACTAATCGCTTTACCAAACAACAAGAGTAAACATTTCTTCCGAACTGGTACCGAGTCACCATGACCGCTGAACGAGAACACAACACCCCCGGTTGTTACCCGTTGTGTGTTGAAGTACATCGACAGCTGGACAAACGCGAAATCGCGTCCTTATTCTGAATTGAGAGAATCGCGCATCCTGACCTCCAATGCAGAAGGCCAATCTCTCTGACCCCGAATGGCAATGCCAACCCCTCCAAATGTCCCTGGTTCCAAATTGGCAGAATGCCAACAACAAATGTACTTTTCACAACACACTTGGTACAATTCCTGATGATGTGTCTTCGGACACACCGCATTACCGATGTGGCTCGGTAAACTGTGTTTCAGCCCTCACATGACTGAAAGCACGACAGTTTTCGCGAACCACATTTGGAATGCGTTCAATTTTGAACAATATCGCATTTGGAAACCTGGTTTTCCAAAATTGTGCGAATCGCGAAGTCGATGGACCTACCTACAATTGGAGATTGATGCATTCTCGTTGTTAAGCACATTCTTGTTTACACAACTACCTGTCAAGCCAATCAAATGTGTTGATAATTTTGGGTGATGTGGTCTGGTGGCTACACCACCTCTGAAACTTATCCCTCTTGTTGTTGACAAGTTCCTTCGGACCAGAGACATGGTGTGCTACTACACACCTACAAATCACGAAGTGGAATGGTTCCAACAATCGACGTATGTCACTTTTCAGTGGTGGGATTTACCGAATGACACCCCCTTGTTTGAAGATTTTGCGGTGTCATGTTACCAGCATTGAAAGAATCATTTTTTCGTTTGTTTCTTTGATGCATTCAGAACTGTTGACCACACCGACAAATTCCTGCGGGAAAAAGGTCAGAATGAACTAACATACCAGCTATCCGCAGTGATAGAAAGCAATGGTCAACATCCCAAGTCACAAGAAACTATGTACAAAGATCAATCGCGATTTCAAGGATGTTCTAGAACGTCCTCTCTATACCCATGACATGGATCCTGCAATTTGCGGACCTTTTGGTGTCTGTAAAAGCGAACTCAAAGAATGTGCACAGCCCATGCACAGAAAATTATTTCGCTGTTCAGGCGAAAGAGAACAATCTCTCAATTACAGCGATCGAAAAAACTGATTGAACGTACCCTCCAAAAGCGAGTGGACCTCACAAGTTTTTGTGGTACCCAAGCCTCCCGATACCTCCGGACCGAAGAAGTGGACACTTATGCTGGACTACCGATACTTGAACTCACAGACAAGGTCGATCCATATCCGCTACCACTCATTGAAGATTACAAAACAAGCGGAAATCCGACTCTGGTCGATTTTTCGACTTAGAGAATGGTTTTCACCCGATGCACTTACACCCTAATTCACAACATACACCGCATTTGTAACATCCCGCGGAGTTTACCAATGGACGGTGTTACCAATGGGTGTAAATAACGGCCCAGCCATGGTCTTAAGGAGATACAACGGATTCTACCAGACTACCGTTTGCAATGCTACATATTGATGACATGCTGATTAGCACAAATTCGGGTAGTGATATCCTTGATATCCATTACCGCGATGTGCGATCAGTTACTGACAACATTCAAAAACATTTGCTTTTCGTCAAAGGCGCGGAAAAAAAAATCATTTGTTTCACAAAACGATAAATTTTTGTGGACACATCCTACAAATCCATCATGTGTCCTTATCCTATAAAAATGGCGAAGTTGGGTCGCCAGTTCACTCGGACAAATACTAGTGTTGACAGACACGAGTCTCTCCAGCACTGGTACACCGAAGACCTGAAAAAGCCATGTCCTCAGTTGGCCGAAGATGCCGTTGGCACGATTTTTTGAGTCAATTCAACCTGGTGGTAGTTTACACACCAGGTCATACTAAAAAAATCGCAGACCCACTCTAGCGTGCACGCTGACATTACCCTGGTAACCCTGACGAGGGTGATGCCACGTTCCACGGAAGTCGCGAAGCCGACGAATTCGCAACGCGCGCAGACGCCGCTGACAACTTACTTGATAATTTTCCTGTTTCGCGGATTTGGCGGCGGATGCCCATAGCCTCCGTACGGGGAAAACGACAACGCAGCAGAATGCCGGGCCCCCGCCGAGTTACGCGATCAGAATCCCCATCCCCTCTCTTTTTTCGCGAATGGGATGATTCCAATGATTATTTTTACAAATGATGTCGTACAAAGACTGCGTAATGGTCAATTGGTTTTCTTAGGGCTTTTACGTTTGGTTTTTCGGAGTGATACTGGTTACAAGTACTGTATACCCTGAGACTTCGTTGATGACGTACTTTTATGTTATCACAACCAGGTCACCCTGGGCCCCCCTAACTTCCTTCTTTGGTGGGTCGCAGGTACTGTACAACTCAGACCGAAAAAGATTTGTAGAAGCGCTGTTTACAAATTTCGCAACGGTGCCAAATTGTCAGGCTGTAAAACCACGCAAGCGGTGCCCCCCCCTGTACGATGGACTTCTTCCCCGCACCAAATGACATTTTTAGTTACCTCTGCGTGGATGTTCTAGAATTAGAACCTTGCAAAGGAACAGATGACAAAATTTACGATTAGTTCTTGTT
>CAAHFI011207047.1:0-12589 GCA_900893395.1 Euglena gracilis
GCTTCATTGGACGCCTTTTTATTTCAAACATTGAATACATGAAACACACAAAATTTATACGGCATATATTTATATGTGGCATAAATACCAAACTGGTAACCCCCCTGAAATTCAGGGGAGTTCCAGTTTGGGTCTTCCGGAATGGATCATGAAACGTTCTCGGAAAGGTATTAGGTATTACCATTATTTTAGGGTTACTGAAGGAGTTGGGTTAGGGTTAGGATTTAGGTCTAAAGTTAGGCCTACTTCAGACCTGGCTGGTCCTTCAGTTGGGCAAGAAGTTGGGCCTTAATCCTGACCCTGACCCGACTCCTTCATATAATAACCCTTTCGCTTTGATTTAGCAACCAAATATGACCACCCCACTCTCAGGAAGTGACAAGTGGCACTTTCCTGCAGAAAGAGGAAGTGCCTGGACGTTTTCATATTGTGGCATCCAGAGTTCTGCTGAAAACGTGAATTTCGAGGTTGAATTGCCATTGCATGCCCATTGCATTGCAAAAATGTATGGGAAAATGGCAGCCATTGACATAACGACCACCCCAGGGGGGGGGGTCGGTCGTTAAGTTCGTCCAGGGGTTCGGCTAAAAATTTTGGATTATTGATGGAATAGGGTTAGGGTTAGGAGTTAAGGCCTAACTTGAGGCCTGATTTGTAGATTTTCTGGGGAATGATCAAAGTTCCGGGACCTATATTGTGTATGTTTTCCCGGCAGCCATTGATTTAACGACCCCTCCCCCCAGGGAGTTGTGGAGTCCTTCCAGGGGGGGGTCAAAAAATTGCGTCAATGATGGAATTGGGTTGGGGAGTTCGGCTTAACTAGGCCCAACTTGTTCATCTAACACTAATCTAACCTTTAAGGGTTAGAAATATATATAGAAAAACCGGGGGGTTATATTTGGGACGGAGGGGAAGGGAGGGTCCTTGTGTGAATTGAAAAGCAAGCCTTATCAAGAGCAACAATGTGTTCCTCCTGATTCACGTTCGAACATTCCCACTTAATCCCCCAAAGACATTGGCTGGGCCACGATAGGCTGGGAGGGGCCAACCTTAAAAGGCCAAATTCGCATGCGGGCCATGCACTAAAGGAGGCAACGCAGAAAAACGGGGGGCAAGATTGGAAGTCAAGGCTCAAGGCCAATTATAGGGGGGCCCAAGGTTGCTGGGAAGGAGGAGGGGGGCCAAGCGCCTGGGGGGAGCCCCTGGGGGGAACCAGCCGAAAGAAGGCCTGGCCCCAACCACCGCTCGCAGCCGGTGGTGAGTCACGACGGCGCACTCCTTGGCAAAGCCCTCCACATGCTCCGCCTCCTTGGACAGGAAGGACTGCGGGATGAAGAGGGGGAAGTAGGCGTTGCGGTGGCCGGTGGCCTTGAAGCGGCGGTCGAGGTCCTCGCGGATGCAATCCCAGATGGCATACCCGTTCGGCTTCGACACCAGGGAGTTTCTTACGCCGACCCTGTTTCCCAGCCAGCAGCTCCCACTAGGCTGCAGACACTCTCCCCCCAGGGTTGAGTGGAAAGAAAGCTGTTGCATACAGCAGAGGCAGACCGAAATTTTTGGGGGAAAAAACGGTCAAAATGGCCCATTTTGAGGTTTTTTGAGATTTTCACTGCGAAATGGGGGCCACGTTTGCATGTTAAGGATATTGGTGACCATGTGCAAAAGGCCAAAGGCCAACTGTAGGGGGGCCAAGTTTGCATGTAAGGAGGAGGGAGCCAAGCCCCCTCCCCCGGGGTGGGGGGAGGTATGAAACCCCCTGTTCAGCACCATGCAGCCCCGCACCGGGGAGACGTCGATCAGGTCGGCGCAGGCAATCACTTCCTGGTTCCAGGTGGGGCTGTTCTTCCTCACAGAGCTCATGGGAGGGGGGGTTGCCGTTCAAAGCTTTGTGCAACCTTTCGCCTTGAAAACTTTGGGGTCCTTAAATACGAAAAAAAAATCCTGTGCCACCCAGAGAATTATTCAAAACTGTTTTGGCAGATTTTTGAGGCCTCTGGTGCAGGGGTGTGGCTCCCCATTCCCCCCCCACCTGCACCATGCACACAGCGTGACGTCACGAAACAGGCCACCTGGCCGGTACCACTTGCTGTAGTCCTCCTCCTTGGGAGTTATGGTGTTGGATGACGAGGAGCTGTACGTAGCGAACACCTGCGCATCCATCTGATCCGCGTCAACCTCTGTGAGGTTGGGAACGAAGAGAAACTGTCACGATACAGTCCAGTACCGTAAAGGGGAGGGAGGGGGCTGCTGGTGGCTCCCCCACCAAAGTCCCCCTGGGGCAGGAACTTGCAGGGGCTGGAACTTGGTCAGCGCGGCACAGACCAACCGATGGCAGAGCGAAAGCAGAGGCGAATGGAAGGGCTGAGTGTGGCACGGTGAAGGGCAGGCTTCCTTCTCCAAGTTCCTGAGGGGTGGAGATGGCTCCGAGATCCCCTTCCAGGCAGGCAGACTTGAGTCTCTCGTTTGCATTCCATCCATGCACATTTTCCCGTCCGGTTTGTCCTATCTCGTGCAGTGTCCGCGCCAGTATTCGCTGGTATACCGCGGTGAGTTACAGCACACCACACCCTCCTCCATCGTCTGAGTTTTGAGGTCGGCAGGGGGCAGAGAGAGGGGTAAAATGAACACGATTGTTTTCCTGAATCTTTCAAACCGGAGTTTCTTTTTTGTGCTAAAGCGGTGGTGTTCCTGCTTGATTTGGCTTTTGGACATATATCTATGGGTAACGTTCAAATTTAGACTCAAGCAGCCTCCTGGGAAATGTGACTTTCATTGAGATTGAGTGAGGATAGCCAACAAACAGCAGCAACAACAAATTTATTCCGAGGCACATGCGATGCATGTACAAGCAATATGTTGAATTTTGCCCAGGAGAAATTACACGACAGTAATATTCTTGAAAAAAATTCCGTTCTCTAGCATACAAGGGACAGAAATAATTGTGTATGTGTGTGCATGTGTGTCACGATAATGGCAAGCCAGTGTGCCCTTCTCTCTCCCTCTCAATTGTGGACCTTACGGCCAAGACATTTAATCATCATGGATTTCATTAGACAAAACAAACACTCCCGATGGATGATATCCACCCCCCCTGTTTGCACTGTGGCTGTGTTATTGATGCTGACATCAAAATTCCCCCCTTTTGTACAATGCCTCTAGAACATTGTAACACTGGACGAATCCTGGAGGGAGAATTGAAGTTCAATAAACCATAAAAAGTGATATGGAAGCATTTATTTTTCTGGAAACAATAATATCTCAACCCCAAATAATACACCTGCCCGGTTTACTATTCTTATTACTTGGGCACCCACCCATTTGTTGCTATTTGAGGGCAAAAATTTTAAAGTCAAAATGACGTCAAAAGTGATTCAAAATGAGTGTTGTTTTTGACCCGAATTCATCAATTTTTGTCATTTTTGCGGTATTTCTGATGATTTTATTCATTTTTCCTTTTCCTTTTCGGCAGTGTGGAGGGGGTATTATTTGGGCAGTGGAAGTTGGTCCGTGGGGGGGGTTGACTCTTTCAATGATTCCAGGCAGAGAAGAATGTCAAAAGAACACGGTCAAACCAAACTGGGGACGGCTCAGAAGGACCTCAGAAAGGTGAAAAGGGAAAACCCAACCCAAAACCAATACTGCGCCTCTGGGGTCAGTCGGATGAGATGAAGCCTGTTGCGAGTACCTGTGAGGGAAGCCTGCGAGTACCTGTGAGGGAAAAGAAGTGGGCCAAGCACGCTGCCGGGTCTGCCAAGCAATGTAGGGGCAGTGCCTGCATCGAAACGTGTGGGTCATTCTTCGCCGGAAGATGACAGTAATGTTTTGTTTGTCAAGGATGAGAGTCTTTGGGGAAATTGGAAATTCTTGGTTCTGTCCTCTTAAACCCTTCGAAATTTAGACAATAAGACCATTCCCCAAAACTTTTTTTGAACTGTGCTTCCTGAGAAGGAGACATTTTCCTCATTTAGGTCCTGGAGAGGGGCCCCCTCCTGGCAGCCTCCGACACAAATTTTCCTCTTCGAAGACAATTTCAAAAAAATTGTCATGTTCGCAATTCTCATACAAATCATGCATAATGAAGACCGGAAACTTTAGAAGTGCCCCCAAAACAATTCTTTATGAGTAAAGGGAGTGTTTCCCCCACGTCCCCTATGCATCAGGTGGGGTTTGTGCCCATCTAAACGCTTGGCTAGAAAATGTAACAAACAGAAAATGCAATAATCTTTGGGGAATTTCATGCACTTCCGGTAATGGTTAACTGAACGCCACACATTTCACACACATGGAATTAATCTGCTGCAGAAATTTTACCAATTAATGCTTTGAAGGGGGGAGTGTGGTGAGGGGGAAAATGAACATTGGTATCCGCATGATAGGTATTCTGCGCAAATCATAACCACAGTCACAACAGTAAACCGACTGACGGAGTTGCAGACACGCTGTGGCTCGGCGAACAAGGAGCAGGGCGGCGGACCAGGCACTCACATGCAAGCAGGGGGAGGAAGCCTCCTTACTTGGCCGGCCGCCAGCCGCCCACAGTCTTGGTCCGCTTGAAGCCGTCCTTGTCGATGCGCTTCATCATCGCCTTCAGCTGCTGGCCGGCCCCCACCTCGTACAGCGTCCCGCCCATCCAATGGCGTGGATTTTTCCAGGTGAGCCTCGAAGGAAAACCCCCTCAAACACCATTTCCCCCATCATCCCAAAAAATTTCTGGCACGATGTTCTATGCTGGACCCATGCAGGGGGGGGGTGCGCTGGCCCGGCCTCAAACAAAAAAAGCACATTTTGGGAAAAGGGCACAAAATATGAAAAAATTTCAGAGAAAAGGCGCAATTATCACAAAAAAATGCAAAAAAAATTCAAAAATTACCCCCAAAACATGCAAAAAAAAATGACACAAATTTACAAGAATTATAGAATTACGCCGAAACTGTCAGTTTAAGAAAAGCTCGAAAATATCAAAAATAATTGCAAATATGGTCAAAAATGCAAAAAAAAAAAATTGGGGGAATTTCGAGAGAAAAAAAAACGCACCAAAGAACAAAAAAAAAGACTCAGAAAATCAAGAAATGGGTAAAAAAAAAATGCAAAAAAATGCACATTTCTGGAAATTATGAAAAAAGCGCAAAACCGCGAAAAAAATGGGAAGGTATTCCCAGCCCTGCCTGTGCCCAGACCCCCTGACCGGACCCTGGGGGGGTCGCCCCAGACAACATACCCACGCACCATCCCCTACCTGGGGATCATCTGTCTTGGTATGACGCCGAAAATGAGTCAGTCAATTGAAAAGTATTCAGTAACCCTCTTGAACATAAGGATTGAGCAATTGCATGGTCCCACCCACTGCAGACAGCGTCGTGGCAATTCTCTCCCACTGCACAGGGCTAACCACCTGTTGCACAAGGAGCTCCTTGATTGCCGCTGCCTCTTCTCGCTTGAGAGCGCCCAACGGGCAATACCATTCCATCGAACTGAACATGAGAAAATAAAAGAGGGATGAAAGTTATGACCAACCAATAATCTATTTGGCCTGCCATAACTTCTTCATCATCAATAGCAAAAAAAAATGCAGGGTATGGAGCCCTGAGATGGTGCCTCAGGTGCGTTATTCTTCGGGGTGGGAGATCACAGCTGAAAGCTTTAAGAAGAATGGTCTTGTTTCACACTCGGCAAACAATTCTTTCTTTAGAAGTGTTGAAATCTTACCTCCTTGACGCAATACGGGTTAAATTTTTTGAAATGCAAACATATTAAATTCAAAAATGCACATATTTAAGTTCTGGCTGTCCATTCTTGTCTTGGACAGCGAAAAATTCCGAGAGAAGTCTGATTTTCAGGAGTCGTGATCCTTGGATGGAGGGACGGATGGATAGTGTCGTGTTTTCATAGTGTGGTGCCTGTCATTTGGGGGGTGAATAATATACTTTCGGGAGAAACATAACACATATAGGGCTGGGGATTCTATGGATAAATGTTTGCTCAACCGTACTGATGGCAGTCGACACCAGGGTCTTAACAAAAAATGGCATACACATCCAGGTCCTTGAGAATAAGAACATGAGGGGAAAGGCAGTCTGTTCAGGGCTGGTGTATGGCTCAGCGGTGACGTTCGAGTACAGTGCAACGCCCTGCGGCAAGACCACAGGTACATCGATCCAGGCCGGGGGCTGGGAAGTTGCGAACTGGGAATGGGAACATCAGAAGTGGCGAAACCCTCATGCAAGCAAACAAACACGTCCTCGCACTTGAGACGCAGGGAGCGCGACGCCCTTCAGCATGCCACCGTCCTGTTGGAAAGCACAGCGGCCACAGCATCCTTGGCTGGGGACATGAAGGGCGTGTGGAAGGCTGCGGCAGAGAGAAATGCAAGGGGCTCATTGGGGCTCGAGGTTTTTGGCCGCTGGAAGGAAGACCGTGCACATTTCACTCTGAACACCAGCAACCACAAGTTTGGAAGCCCCTGCGGCAAGAACAGGCTTTACTGCAATGAGGACTAACCCAAGAAACCAAATACCATGTTTTTTTACCACGTAGTTGAACGTACTGGAAATAAGTGGTCGTGTGAACGAGACAGAGCTGAAACGAATTGGAATGCTTCAGTCTCAGACATGATGAAGGAGGGCGTTTGAATTGACCGGGAGAGAGAAGCCTGGGCACCACGTTCCTTGGCCTTGGCACAGGCCACATCCACGGCCGGAATGGCCCCGGACACCACCCGGCCGCCGGGGAAGAGGTAGTTGGCCACCTGCAGTGGGTTCCCGGTCTCCTGGACTGCCTCGGCGATGACGTCGGCCAGCACCGCATCGTCCAGGCCGGTGATGCTGCCCATCCCACTGGGGGTCAGGTCGGCAACAGAGAGAGAACAACCTCGACGAGTTTGCTGCAAAAAAAATTCATTTTGCTAAGGTCCTTTTCAGCATTCAAATCCAGCAAAAAAAGGCAGGCAAGAGACAAAGAGCAGGGGGGATTCCAAATGATCATTTTTGTAAATATTGAAAACATACCAACTCCAAAGATGTGGAAACTGTTGGCCAAAAATTAACAAAATGTAAAAAAAATGACGTTGGAAAAAATTCGAAATTTTTCGAAGTCGAAATTATTTTTCCCCAACGGAACTCAATGAAAAAAAAAAATGCCAAAATTGCCAAAATTTCACCAAAATTGGAGAAAGGATGGAATAATTGATGTCCCTAGAATTTTTCAGCTTCACCTTGGCTTCCATTTTCTCTTGGAAATTTCCATACGTTCGGCTGACACGATTCCGGTTTATTTCGGATTGGAATATCTTCCCCCTTCCCTGAACTTGGATTGGATTATTAAAATTGTTGACTATATTCATGAACTTATACTCCACGGAGGGTGGTGGCAGGCATCCAATTCATCTCCACACAAATCGTTCATCGGCTCTGGAAGCAGGACTTCTGCATCGCTTCCGCCCGGACCTTGACCACCTTCAAGCCGTCCTCGAAGCTCAGCGCCCCCACTGCAACAAGCGCAGTGATCTCCCCCAGGCTGAAGCCCGCGACGTGCCCGATACCTGCCATCATGTCGGGCTGCTCTGCCTTCAGCTCCTCGAGGGCAGCAAGGGAGCTCACCATCACGGCAGGCTGGCTGCAGGCGGTGGCAGGGCGGCACAGGAAGGCCGGGGGGTGAACCTCAAAAACATCGGGGTGTGGGATTCCCATTCACTAATTTGAACCCTTTCATTTCAATTGACTTCTGGATTTGATATTCATTTTTCAGAAGTACTATTATTACTTTTCAAAACTTGAATTATTCATTTTCACTTCAATCATATAAATCATTCATTCATTCATGCTCTTTCATTTCCTATTTTACAAAGCATCCATTTCTTCCATATTTTGCATTATTTTCCAGACATTCCAATTTGATTCATTTGAATCATTTCAAAGCTCCAACCCAGGTTGATCGTATGCACTCCACCACCACACCATTGCTTGGTCCATCACGTCAGCCCTGGGCGGTGGTGTTCAGGCGGTCTTCGGGGCCCTCCAGGCACAGTTGGGCCAGGTCATAGCCCAGCACCGCGGAGGCCCGGTCGAACAGCGCCTTGCCGGGGCCGTTCTTCTCGATGACGTCCCGGGCCATCCCCACGAACTGCGTCCCCTGGCCCGGGAAGATGAGGGCCCCCGTGGCCGTCCCTGCGAGAGAGTTCCGGTTGATGTCTGAACCATGCACCAGCGGGGTGTGCTGTGCACTATTCCCCTCAAAGGAGCCAAACCAGGACTGAATATAAGGTCAGGGTGCGGTCAACTTTGCGGTCACACACAAGTTTGTGGTCTGGGGGCCAGGTTTGAGGTCACATTTGAGGCCCCGGGAGGCCAAACACAAAATAATAAATTGCATTTACTGATTTACAAAATGGCCTGGAAAGTACGAGGATGGGGGAGTTCAAATTTGCTTCCAAGCGCCTGCTTTTCGGGGGGGGCAGTTCTTGGCACCACCAACACCGCGATGTTGAAGCAAGACGGTTTGAGGGAAAACTCTGGAGCACTGCTTTTCCCACCCATCCTGCTATGTTGGTGCACATCAATAATTGTATCCTAAAACAGACACCGCGAATTCACAAACAAATATTTATCTCCTTCATCTTAGAACAGATAACAACCTACACAGCATTGGAGCTAATGGAAACGACATATTTGGTCGCATTCGTAATTCCCAAATGAATCTTTGGACATTTGAAAAAGGTGGACATTCTGTTTGAGAAATGAATGCACTGGCAGGAACATATAGCAACGGGATGACAGTCAGATTGCCTGCTTTGCTTAGAAATCACCTCTGCTCATACGGTTGATTGCACGGAGGTCTGAGCACGAACTCAAACCAAAATGACATGTGAGCGTGACAGATCAAACCCCCCAGAAACTGTCTCCAGACAGGTGAGTGAATAGATGGGAGCAGAAGACAGCTTCCTGGGGCGGATCCAGAACACACAGGAAAAGACGAAAAATTTTCATTCCTCACAAAAAAAAGTTTTGTTAGTCTTCCCAAAAAAGGCCAACAAAACCACTGAGAATAATGTCGATGGGACTTTCGCCTTCAAAAAAGCCCATTTTCATAAGCAAAACCGTGAAGAAAAAAAACGTTCGGAGACATCTCAACAGCAAACCCCATTTAAATGCCCAAAGGGTAAGCAGCGCCAAAAGGGTGCAGAGTGCCCAAATAATTGTCACACCCCTTATCTGTCCAGTCTAGTCCGAAAGTGAAATCCAAAAAAGTGCGGACCTCCCAAAAAAAATTGTACTTAATGAACCCCAGGTGGTGCCCAAAAAAAAGTGCGCACCACTGAGGGTCCAAAACTATGGTCCAAAAATGAGCACACCCCATGCATGCAGTTAAATGGAGGCGTTGATGTTACAAAGGTAGCAGAGGATAGTCCCACGCACACAGGTAAATGCAGAAAAAAAAATCAATGCAACCCCCCATTGTAATCATCCTTTTCAAAAAATGGTGCAACTTTGTGCCAAAAGTTTCTGCTTTGCCTCAAAGGAAAACCTCAAAGCCATCGTTTTCCCATCATTTTTGGCAATTTTGTTTCAAAAAAATCCGATTCTTTGCAGACCATGGGGGAGGACTTTTGACCCGGGACAACCCATTTCCTGTTCCCCACCAATCTCAATCTTTTCCAGCAGCAAAGCAGTATGACAGAAGCGGAGGCAAAGAAGGTCAGAAATACATTACTCCGCTGTTGCACAAGCATCCAGACAAGAGCAAGGCTGAGGCAGAGGCGCACAGAGCAGTGCATTCATCTGGGGCAAGGGAACCCCAAACCAAGGGCAAGGTCCAGCCTGCATGTGCTACGTTTGGAACAGCAGAGTGCAACACTTCAGCCTGGTCTAAACAAACAGCCTTCAGAAAATTCAAAAAAAATCAGGTGGTCAAAAATGAAGCTGAAGACAAGATCAGTTTGGCCACCGTTTGCAGGGTTTCATTTAAGATCCGGGGGAGGGGGTTCAGCAACAAGAGGGACTTGCCCCCCCCAAATGCCATAGAAAAACAAGGTTTGGCCCACAAAGCGGGTTAACAATTCTGAGCATTTTGTTGTCTTAGCGCACCCAATGCCATACAAAACATATGAGCCCCTTCCTGGCAAAACAAGGCATCCGAAGATTTTCATTTCTCTGAAAAAACAAGATTGAGTTGGGGGACACGATTTATCCCCTCCAACAGAAATCGGAAGCATGTAAAACCAGAGACACAGAGGTGCTTAAATTTTTCCTTGAAATCCTGCAGGACCAAGGGGTATTCAAATATGTTTTGAAGCAGAAATCATAAAGCAATCATAATGATATGATGTTAATCATGTTGATCATAATGTGAATCATTGTTTGGAAGGCTTGGGATTGAGCAACTCCGACAACAGTCGGTTATAAATTCCTTGTGGATCCTCTCTGGGGGTCCAGCCAGCAGAAATTTTCATCTTTGGAAAAATGACGCCGATCCCCATTCCCCTCCTCAGACAGCGGTGCTTTCACCAGGCTTTTGCTTAAGAACACCGTGGGGGGGCGCCAGCCAGGCATTTTGCTAGCCACTGGAAAAAAGATCCTACCTAATCCCCCCCCCCCTGGGAAGGAGGTTCGGGGCTCCACCAACTGGGAAAAAACATTTCTCTAGCGCTGCGCGCGGAGATGGAAATGGGCTTTTCAACACGCATTTTTTTTGGCTGACGTTGTTCCAGAAAACCCAAAAATAGCGAATATGGGCATTTGCGACAGGTTTTTGGGGTGGAAAATAAAATTTCCGCCGAAAATGCCAGCTTTGCTAGCAGACCTCCCCGGGAGGGTCCATTAGGATTCCCACCAGCCAATGCAGTCGAGCCCCCCCCCCCCCGGGGGATACTGCGAACCCTTTGACTCATTCAAACCATGTACCTTTGGCCTCTTGCAAAAGCGTGGAAAGAAATTCCTGGTAAACAGGAAAGCAGAAACAAAACGTCAGCGAAACTGAAAATTCAGGGGTGGGGGACCTGCTTGGTTGGAACTGGCAGGGTCCATCCCCCAGTCAAAGAATCGGCCATAAACTTGCACACCTTAAAGCCTTTGCTGAAACAAAGCAGCAGGGATATATTCGGAGAATGTTAATTGGAGAGCATTTTTATTTTCAAAACCATAAAAAGGATTATTTGGATGAATGACAATGAAGCATGCACACCTGATGTGCCAGTGGTGGACCACATTGCGTGGTGTGGCTGGCTTGATCGGGAAAAAAAATGGACTCCGACAACACCAAGCAGCGCACCGAATGCGGCCAATAATAATGGATGCAAACGTCATTCTTGCGTGGCAAACCTCCGCAATTAGAAGGGCAAGTAACTCAAGACGAAAGGAGAGCACCGACGAATCTAACTTTTTTGTCAAAAATGAGCCGGCAACAATACAAGAAAAATGACAGACCCCAGATGACCTTTTGGGGGACCTGGACCGACGACTGGGTCACTTCAGGGGAAGGTGCGTGAATGAAAAGAATTTGATTCAAAACGCCAACAGCAGGGTTTCCCTGCTATTCATAGTGGGGACAACCATTTCTCACTCACTCAGTACTGATTATTTACAATTATTTCTGACTATTCATGATTGGCTGCATTTTTGGTGCCTCCTTTTCATCGCGGTGCAAGAATCCAAAAGAAGCAACAACTTTCCCCCTGGTTTTCTTATGTGCAACCACAGTGTGTGCAAAACACCACAAAGGTGGGTGATTCTGCACTTCTGTGACTGCAGTGGGGATTGTGATTTGCTATGAGAATCTGAATACGGCATATGTTCTCCAAATGTGGAATAGTGACAGGTCAGCGTTGGGCCACAAAATGCACTCTTTGAGGATGGGGATTGAGGGGGGGGGGGTAACCAGCTTGTGTGAGTGTCACCGTTTTGCAGAAATATTCCATGCATTTTTTGAGGTGGAAATTTTTCGAGAAAAAAATGGGAACGATAAACTACGCACCCCGGGGGGGGGGGGGGCTCAGTAGTTAGCATTTCCAAAACTTCAAAAAGCATTTCAAAAAACTTCACAGGTGGTTATTTGTGATTATTTTTTAAAAAAAACGAAAAAACACAATGATTTGGGAGTCTTCAAGATTTTTTGTGGCACAAATAAGAGGGAGTCCCTTCCTACAGGCCAGCGTGTTTGAGGGAATGCTTCGAATGACGATTGGCTGAGCCATTTTGGGCGACCACAGGCGGCACACCTTCAACAACAGCTGATCCAACAGTCCCAGAGATAAGAATGGACAGAATGGGCACAAAAAAACGAAACTATGGAAAAGCAGGTGGTGTTGACGGACATGTCACACAGAATGGAACATGACCATCAGGGGTTTCCTTTCCCCAGGAGGGTGGCAAGCAAGGTTCGATGGCAGGTAGGAGAAGTTAGGGCCACGCCATCGCTTACCGCCCCCCCCCAGGTCACTTTCCACATTCAAAAACCCGGTCAGTCACTTCCGACCCCCCCCCCCAGGGCCAGAGTGACAGCTCGGCCAAAAATGACCAAAACCAAAGGATTTTGGTCAACTTTTCCGGGACCTTCGGCGCCGGGAGGCCACCATCAGCCGTTCCTGGACGACCCACCT
>CAAHFI011212732.1:0-18893 GCA_900893395.1 Euglena gracilis
AAGCAAGCCTTCCGCTGATTGCCGGGACGGCCCGGAACCAGGACGAAGGCGACCATGAGGAAGAGAAGGAAAGCCAAAGAACGCCCTCTCCGAAGTGGGCGGCCTCATGGTCAAAGTGCTCCAAGTGGTGATGGCTACCCTGCGGCGAAAGGACCGGGAAGCAGTGGGCAAAGGCAACAAGTCCCGCTACTGATCATCGAGGACATCGATGAGTTCGTGCAGGAGTTCCGGGTGCTGGCGCAAAGCCGAGCGCTGAGCGCCGTGCGTGGGCAACGTATGACTTCACCACCATGTACGAGGCGCTGGAGCACGAGCACCTGGTGCACGGGGTGATGGCAGCGGTGAAGGAAGCCTGGGAGGAGGAAACCACGGCAAAAGCACGGACACGGGCCAACACCCACGAGACGTGGACCTACGCCTGGGGCAGGGGGCTGGCACGAGGCGGCCAAGGTGAAGGACGCCCCGGAATGCCGTGGTTCACGCTGCGAGGGTGGAGGACACCCTGCGCAAGATGCTGGCCAACCTCTACGCGGTGAACGGCGGGGTGGTGCGGAAGCAGCAAAAGGGAGTACCCATGGGGCTGGAGTGCTCCCCGCAGCTGGCCAACCTGTACGCCTACGCCGTGGAGAGCAGGTGGGTGGACCGAACGGCACCGACCAACGTCCTGATGCGGCGGTACATCGACGACATCATCGTCATGGGACCAGATGCCCTCACCCCGGGAAAGGGCTGCCCACCGAGGAGGACTACGGGATGCAGTACAAGTCCACCGCCGAGGAGCCCCACAGCCTCATCTACCTGGGGGTGCGGCTGTTCGTGGACGACCGCGGACAAGCCCACTCGGTCCTGCACGACCGTGCAGTGGACTACCCCATCCGGGTGGACCGATACCCCGAGGGCACAACAGTGGCCAACCCAGCCCAGCTGGCAGGCGTCATCATGGGCCGGTTGGTGGCAGCCCAACGGACATGCAGCCGCATGGATCTGTTCCAAGACGCGGTGGCCGGCATCTTCACCCACGCGCATCGCAGGGGATACCCACGGAGAATGGTGCACTCCACGTGGACCCGGTTCCTGTGGCGGTACTGGGACGCGGCATCCGTCACCACGCGGGAACTGCGGGCGTGGTTCCACGACGCGTGGCGAAAGGTGACGGAAGCGGAGGAGGGGGACAGCGCAGGCCGGCCCCCAAGTGGCCAACGTGGGAAGCCCGCGTACCACTGCCGCGGGACAGTGGCAGGGGAACACCACAGCACCCACCACCGCGGGACGCAGCAGGGCACCAGGCAGCATGTGAGGGGACCCCCCAGCCCCAAGCAGCACAACGGGAGCCCATCGACGACCTCATCGACTCACCACGCCACCGGGGTCCCCGCCACACGCAAGCCAAGGCGACGGGGAGCCGCAGGGCGGCTCCTCGCAACCAGCCAGCAGCTACCGCCCGATGGCACCGCCGCTGATACCGTACCCCCTCCCACCGAGCGGCAGGGAGGGGTGGGGCCAACCAGGACCGACGACCAGGACAGAGGGGCAGGGCAGAAAGGCAACATACCGCCGAGAAGGCCGTGGTCTTCACCGGTGTACCCCACGCGGGGGCTGCCAGCTCGTCGTCGACTTGGGCCGAAAAGGCTGTGCGATGGGGCTGTCCGCCTTCCGAGTCGCTGCCACTGCACGCCCCTCTCGCACAGGAGCGTGCAGTGGGGGCGCACTCTCCCCACGAGCACAGCCACCTCACGTCCCTGTCGCCGAAACACGGTGCACAGCGAGCACACAGGAGCGGGAGGTGGCCGGCGCTTCCCCACACCCACCACACAGACATCAGCGGCGACGCCAACCAGCCAGCAGCCGCCAACAACCACAGTGCAGCAGCCGCTGCAAGTGTCCAGGTGCCCCAACCGTACCCGGTGCCGGTGCCGGTGCCCACCCCTGTCCCGTGCCGGTGTACGTCGAGCGCGTGGTGCCGGTACAGATCCCAGTGCCATACCACGTACCCGTGCCGGTGGTCGTGGAGCGCGCAGTGCCACACCGTACCCGGTGCCGGTGCACGTGGAGCGCCTGGTGCCAGTGGAACGCCCACTCCCGCTGCCGTGGCTGGACACCGGGGCAGTGACCGCGCTGCTCCGGGGGCGAGCGCACAGCTGCCCATGCCAGTCCAACGCTGATCCAAGCGGTCAGCAGCACCACCGGGCCGACGAGGGCCCGGTGGCAGCGGGAGATGGGCGACCACAGCCCTACCCGGCGGAAGGAGCAGTGGACCCCAACGGGCACTGCTCATCGAAATGGTGCGATGGATCTGGCAGCAGCAACAGCAGCAGCAAGAGAGCCGCCACCTCACCCATCGCGCCACGCTGGCGATCGAAGACGCACCCACCGCCGCCACACCCACATCGCCCGCGCAGGCACCACCCCGGCAGGAGCAGCACCACCCCAAGCAACAACCCCACCACCCGCAACGGAAGGGGCCAGCACCACCGCCACGCCAGCAGCACCACCAGGCAGCACCAGCCCCGCGCGCCGCAGCAGCAGCAGCAAGCAGCACGCCGGCCCACCAACACCAACCACAAGCGCCACACCGCCACCGAGCGCCACCCCCACGCAGGAAGCACAAAGCACCACAGCCACCGAGGAGGCACCGGCAAGAAGCGACCCCATGGCCACAGACCGACTCCTGGGCAACAAGCGCCCAGTGTCGGTGGTGGTGGAGGAGGCGGCCACACCACAGCCCACCGAAGGGGACGACGCCTCGCAGGCAACCCAACCAAGCCAACGCAAGAAGAGGCTGTACACGCGCTTGGCCGAGTGGCCGGCGAGTGGCGGGAGCAGTACGAGCGGTTCAAGCCACGCCCAAAGCAAGCGACCGCCACGAGATGTGGCAGGGGTGGGACCAAAGCCTCCAAGACCAAGTGTGGCAGCCGTCGCCGACAAGCGGAGGGACGAGATCCGCCGATGGAAGGCGAGGGAGAACGAAGGCCCACCAACCCAAGCAGAAGCAAGCCAGAAGCACGCGAGAAGAGAGGCGGAGGTCCCACACCGGAGCGGAGACGAAGGTGGAGAACCCACAGCCACGACTGGCAGAAGGCCAGCGCATCGGGGAGGCGAAGCAGCCAGGCCCAGAAGAGGAAGGGTCGGCAGCGGACCCCCCGAGGGCAAGCGGGAGCCCAAAGAATCACCGCGACCGGCCTGGGGCGGCTCTCCAGGGGTACCTGCCGATCACCGGCAGGGCGTGTCCCGGCACGCCGTCAATCGGGACCCCAACAAAACAGAACCCACCAGCACCATGAACACAAAAATCACAGGCATGCCAGGCAATGACGGCCTGCCCGGCGCAGAGGACCTCTGCCCCGGGTGGCAGGCGGGGCGCCAGCCTAAGAACCCGCAACCGACCTGGGGCGGATCTCCAGGGGTACCTGCCATCACTGGCAGGGCGTGGCCCGACACGCCGTCAAGCGGGACGAAGGAGCAGAAGAACCGTGCCCAGAAGCAGAAGCCAAGACCAGCACGACTGGAAGAAAGGGGCACGGATCGGGGAAGCAAAGAACCCCGGACCACCCCAAAGAGGGTACCAACAGCCCAACCCAAAAGGGGGGCCCAGCGAGGAGGACAACAAACAGGAAAAGGACAGACACAGCCAGGAAAGGAGGCAAGGGTGGCAAAGGAAACGTCACCCCACAAGGAAGCCGGCAGGGCCAACCCCAAGGAGAGGGCTGGCAAACAGCACAAAGCACCGGCCGAAAACGCCTCCAAAAGCGCCTCCAAGGGCTCCAACGGGCGCTGCAAGAAATGCAGCAAGAGCTCGACCAATGGCGGCAGAATCCGCCCCCGCAGCAGCAGCAGCAACGACCGGACCTAAGGGACGACAACCCCTGGGCCCCCTGCAGCCACAGCAACAACGCCGGGGCGGAAGAGATCCATTGGGTTTGAACCCCAAGCCGCCAACGAGCAGGCAGCCGCCAGAGCAACGAGGAGGACGCGGAGGACGGGGAGGACGAGGCCGTGGACGAGGCGACGGAGCCCAAGATCGACACGGCCATGCAGATCCCCGAAACCCGCGTGCCGGGCACGGAACTGCCAGCCGTGCCCGTCATGCGGGTACCAGAACGAGGTGTACCACGCCGACGGGCCCTGGGGGTGGGGGGCTCGCCGGCGGTGGCATCCCGGGCCCCGGGCCCTGGCGCGGGGTCCGGGGGTGGCGTGAAAGGCGTGCGGAGCCCATGGGGGAGCGCCGCCCCCCCAGCACGCACGCACGCACGGGGACCGCCACACACCCACCAGCAGGCAAGGGAGGGGGGAGGGGAAGGGGCAGCCCAGCGCGCCAGACAGACGGGCAGCCCCGGAGGACCGGAGGCCAAGGGAGGGGGGAGGGAAAGGGAAGGGGCAGCCCAGGCGCCAGACACGGGCAGCCACCGGGGGACAGGAGGCCAAGGGAGGGGGAGGGGGAAAGGGAAAGGCAAGGGAAACCCACGTGGTAAAAGAGAGAGAGAGAGAGAGAGAGAGAGAGAGAGAGAGAGAGAGAGAGAGAAGAGAGAAGAGAGAGACCTTCCCAACACCAACACGACCGCCGACCACCCGGCAGGAAGGCCAAAGGACGACAGAAGCGTCAGGAGCAAAGGCCGGTGGGATCTCCTGTGATCAGCCCCAATCCCACCGGTCGGGGCGAAACGCACCAGCCGACTTCGACCGCCACACGACCCAACAACCAGCTCCCCACCCATACCAATTTCCAAGAGAGACGTCGCGCGCAAGCGTGGCCCCGCCGCTGAGCGGGGTTCTCCCAGAATTGCGTGGTGGTGTTTTAGCACCCCTACGCCTCCCCCCCAGCGCCCTCCCCGGGCTTCTTTCTCCTTCCCTCTGCAGTGGCATGCCTCTGCGCATGTCCCATGGCAAAGAGGCTGTTCTCAGCTGGCCGCCAAAGGATTTTTTTACCATTTTCGGGCATGGTGAAAAAGGTTGGGTTAAAGAATTTTTGAATCTTTCCCTCCAACTGCGTCTGTTTTTTCCGGCAGTGTTTCCTCCGGCCAGCAGGGAGCAGCCAACGTGCCTATCGGGGTTGTTTTGTCCCCCTCCCGACGTGTGTGTGTCCGCACGCACCCACGCGGCCCCCCTCGGTACGTGCAGCGTGCGGTCCCTCGTCAGCGTACTAGAGGGGTGTATGTTTCTCCCGACGTGTGTGTGTCCGCACGCACCCACGCGGCCCCCTCGGTCGTGCAGCGTGCGGTCCCTCGAGCGTACTAGAGGGGTGTATGTTTCTCCTCCCGACGTGTGTGTGTCCGCACGCACCCACGCGGCCCCCCTCGGTACGTGCAGCGTGCGGTCCCTCGACAGCGTACTAGAGGGGTGAGTGTACGGCGGTTGGAGACCCGGAAAAGGCCTCCACCGCCCTTTGTTTCTCCCATGGGTCCCAAGCAGGAAACCGCGCCTCGGCCGGTCCCCTTCTTGGTGGGAAAGAGGCCTCTCCTCCCTCCAATTGGTTGCCCAGGCTGGGCCTCCGATTGCAGAAGGGCAGGCCTGTCAGCAACAGGTGCGTGCGCAGGTCCGGACTGGGTCCGAGGAGCCTGCGCCTGCCCTTGCTGGGAGCGCTCAGGCTCAGCCTCAGGACCCCCCAAGGTCTGCACCTGCCCCCGAGGGGCCACCAGGCTTGGCCTTGGAGCATTGAGACCGGGTCTGCTGCCAGCCCCGGGAGCCACGCCCAGACCCGGCCTCAGCCCATAATACGAGCAAGCCTGCCTCCCCATGAGTGTCCAGGCCTGGCCTTCAGGCTTCGTGAAAGACCGAGCCTGAAATGTGCCGAGGACTGGCCTCACTGCCCCATTTCCTCCCCTTCCCTTTCTACCCGACACTCCTGGCGCATGCACATCACACAATTGGTGCCACTAGCGGGAAAGGTGTTCTTTCCAGCCCCCACCCCCCGCCCAGTCCGACCTTCCCAACACCAACACGACCGCCGACCACCCGGCAGGAAGGCCCAAGGACGACAGAAGCGTCAGGAGCAAAGGCCGGTGGGATCTCCTGTGATCAGCCCCAATCCCACCGGTCGGGGCGAAACGCACCAGCCGACTTCGACCGCCACACGACCCAACAACCAGCTCCCCACCCATACCAATTTCCAAGAGAGACGTCGCGCGCAAGCGTGGCCCCCGCTAGCGGGGTTCTCCCAGAATTGCGGAGTGGTTTTTAGCACCCCTACGCCTCCCCCCCAGCGCCCTCCCCGGGCTTCTTTCTCCTTCCCTCTGCAGTGGCATGCCTCTGCGCATGTCCCATGGCAAAGAGGCTGTTCTCAGCTGGCCGCCAAAGGATTTTTTTTACCATTTTCGGGCATGGTGAAAAAGGTTGGGTTAAAGAATTTTTGAATCTTTCCCTCCAACTGCGTCTGTTTTTTCCGGCAGTGTTTCCTCCGGCCAGCAGGGAGCAGCCAACGTGCCTATCGGGGTTGTTTGTCCCCCTCCCGACGTGTGTGTGTCCGCACGCACCCACGCGGCCCCCTCGGTCCGTGCAGCGTGCGGTCCCTCGTCAGCGTACTAGAGGGGTGTATGTTTCTCTCCCGACGTGTGTGTGTCCGCACGCACCCACGCGGCCCCCCTCGGTACGTGCAGCGTGCGGTCCCTCGACAGCGTACTAGAGGGGTGAGTGTACGGCGGTTGGAGACCCGGAAAAGGCCTCCACCGCCCTTTGTTTCTCCCATGGGTCCCAAGCAGGAACCGCGCCTCGGCCGGTCCCCTTCTTGGTGGGAAAGAGGCCTCTCCTCCCTCCAATTGGTTGCCCAGGCTGGGCCTCCGATTGCAGAAGGCAGGCCTGTCAGCAACAGGTGCGTGCGCAGGTCCGGACTGGGTCCGAGGAGCCTGCGCCTGCCCTTGCTGGGAGCGCTCAGGCTCAGCCTCAGGACCCCCAAGGTCTGCACCTGCCCCCGAGGGGCCACCAGGCTTGGCCTTGGAGCATTGAGACCGGGTCTGCTGCCAGCCCCGGGAGCCACGCCCAGACCCGGCCTCAGCCCATAATACGAGCAAGCCTGCCTCCCCATGAGTGTCCAGGCCTGGCCTTCAGGCTTCGTGAAAGACCGAGCCTGAAATGTGCCGAGGACTGGCCTCACTGCCCCATTTCCTCCCCTTCCCTTTCTACCCGACACTCCTGGCGCATGCACATCACACAATTGGTGCCACTAGCGGGAAAGGTGTTCTTTCCAGCCCCCACCCCCCGCCCAGTCCGACCTTCCCAACCACCAACACGACCGCCGACCACCCGGCAGGAAGGCCCAAGGACGACAGAAGCGTCAGGAGCAAAGGCCGGTGGGATCTCCTGTGATCAGCCCCAATCCCACCGGTCGGGGCGAAACGCACCAGCCGACTTCGACCGCCACACGACCCAACAACCAGCTCCCCACCCATACCAATTTCCAAGAGAGACGTCGCGCGCAAGCGTGGCCCCGCCGCTGAGCGGGGTTCTCCCCAGAATTGCGTGGAGTGGTTTTTAGCACCCCTACGCCTCCCCCCCAGCGCCCTCCCCGGGCTTCTTTCTCCTTCCCTCTGCAGTGGCATGCCTCTGCGCATGTCCCATGGCAAAGAGGCTGTTCTCAGCTGGCCGCCAAAGGATTTTTTTTACCATTTTCGGGCATGGTGAAAAAGGTTGGGTTAAAGAATTTTTGAATCTTTCCCTCCAACTGCGTCTGTTTTTTCCGGCAGTGTTTCCTCCGGCCAGCAGGGAGCAGCCAACGTGCCTATCGGGGTTGTTTTGTCCCCCTCCCGACGTGTGTGTGTCCGCACGCACCCACGCGGCCCCCTCGGTCGTGCAGCGTGCGGTCCCTCGACAGCGTACTAGAGGGGTGTATGTTTCTCCTCCCGACGTGTGTGTGTCCGCACGCACCCACGCGGCCCCCTCGGTACGTGCAGCGTGCGGTCCCTCGACAGCGTACTAGAGGGGTGAGTGTACGGCGGTTGGAGACCCGGAAAAGGCCTCCACCGCCCTTTGTTTCTCCCATGGGTCCCAAGCAGGAAACCGCGCCTCGGCCGGTCCCCTTCTTGGTGGGAAAGAGGCCTCTCCTCCCTCCAATTGGTTGCCCAGGCTGGGCCTCCGATTGCAGAAGGGCAGGCCTGTCAGCAACAGGTGCGTGCGCAGGTCCGGACTGGGTCCGAGGAGCCTGCGCCTGCCCTTGCTGGGAGCGCTCAGGCTCAGCCTCAGGACCCCCCAAGGTCTGCACCTGCCCCCGAGGGCCACCAGGCTTGGCCTTGGAGCATTGAGACCGGGTCTGCTGCCAGCCCCGGGAGCCACGCCCAGACCCGGCCTCAGCCCATAATACGAGCAAGCCTGCCTCCCCATGAGTGTCCAGGCCTGGCCTTCAGGCTTCGTGAAAGACCGAGCCTGAAATGTGCCGAGGACTGGCCTCACTGCCCCATTTCCTCCCCTTCCCTTTCTACCCGACACTCCTGGCGCATGCACATCACACAATTGGTGCCACTAGCGGGAAAGGTGTTCTTTCCAGCCCCCACCCCCGCCCAGTCCGACCTTCCCAACCACCAACACGACCGCCGACCACCCGGCAGGAAGGCCCAAGGACGACAGAAGCGTCAGGAGCAAAGGCCGGTGGGATCTCCTGTGATCAGCCCCAATCCCACCGGTCGGGGCGAAACGCACCAGCCGACTTCGACCGCCACACGACCCAACAACCAGCTCCCCACCCATACCAATTTCCAAGAGAGACGTCGCGCGCAAGCGTGGCCCCGCCGCTGAGCGGGGTTCTCCCCAGAATTGCGTGGAGTGGTTTTTAGCACCCCTACGCCTCCCCCCCAGCGCCCTCCCGGGCTTCTTTCTCCTTCCCTCTGCAGTGGCATGCCTCTGCGCATGTCCCATGGCAAAGAGGCTGTTCTCAGCTGGCCGCCAAAGGATTTTTTTACCATTTTCGGGCATGGTGAAAAAGGTTGGGTTAAAGAATTTTTGAATCTTTCCCTCCAACTGCGTCTGTTTTTTCCGGCAGTGTTTCCTCCGGCCAGCAGGGAGCAGCCAACGTGCCTATCGGGGTTGTTTTGTCCCCCTCCCGACGTGTGTGTGTCCGCACGCACCCACGCGGCCCCCTCGGTACGTGCAGCGTGCGGTCCCTCGACAGCGTACTAGAGGGGTGTATGTTTCTCTCCCGACGTGTGTGTGTCCGCACGCACCCACGCGGCCCCCTCGGTACGTGCAGCGTGCGGTCCCTCGACAGCGTACTAGAGGGTGAGTGTACGGCGGTTGGAGACCCGGAAAAGGCCTCCACCGCCCTTTGTTTCTCCCATGGGTCCCAAGCAGGAAACCGCGCCTCGGCCGGTCCCCTTCTTGGTGGGAAAGAGGCCTCTCCTCCCTCCAATTGGTTGCCCAGGCTGGGCCTCCGATTGCAGAAGGGCAGGCCTGTCAGCAACAGGTGCGTGCGCAGGTCCGGACTGGGTCCGAGGAGCCTGCGCCTGCCCTTGCTGGGAGCGCTCAGGCTCAGCCTCAGGACCCCCCAAGGTCTGCACCTGCCCCCGAGGGGCCACCAGGCTTGGCCTTGGAGCATTGAGACCGGGTCTGCTGCCAGCCCCGGGAGCCACGCCCAGACCCGGCCTCAGCCCATAATACGAGCAAGCCTGCCTCCCCATGAGTGTCCAGGCCTGGCCTTCAGGCTTCGTGAAAGACCGAGCCTGAAATGTGCCGAGGACTGGCCTCACTGCCCCATTTCCTCCCCTTCCCTTTCTACCCGACACTCCTGGCGCATGCACATCACACAATTGGTGCCACTAGCGGGAAAGGTGTTCTTTCCAGCCCCCACCCCCCGCCCAGTCCGACCTTCCCAACCACCAACACGACCGCCGACCACCCGGCAGGAAGGCCCAAGGACGACAGAAGCGTCAGGAGCAAAGGCCGGTGGGATCTCCTGTGATCAGCCCCAATCCCACCGGTCGGGGCGAAACGCACCAGCCGACTTCGACCGCCACACGACCCAACAACCAGCTCCCCACCCATACCAATTTCCAAGAGAGAGAGAGAGAGAGAGAGAGAGAGAGAGAGAGAGAGAGAGAGAGAGAGAGAGAGAGAGAGAGAGAGAGAGAGAGAGAGAGAGAGAGAGAGAGAGAGAAGAGAGAGAGAGAGAGAGAGAGAGGACGAGACGGGAGGACGGAGACGGGAGGCGAGGCCGAGGACGAGCGACGGAGCCAGATCGACACGGCCACGGAGATCCCCGAAACCCGCGTGCCGGGCACGGAACTGCCAGCCGTGCCGTCATGCGGGTACCAGAACGAGGTGTACCACGCCGACGGGGCCCTGGGGGGTGGGGGCTCGCCGGCGGGTGGCATCCCCGGGCCCCCGGGCCCTGGCGCGGGTCCGGGGGTGGCGTGAAACGCGTGCGGAGCCATGGGGGAGCGCCGCCCCCAGCACGCACGCACGCACGGGGACCGCCACACACCCACCAGCAGGCAAGGGAGGGGGGAGGGGAAGGGCAGCCCAGCGCGCCAGACAGACGGGCAGCCACCGGAGGACCGGAGGCCAAGGGAGGGGGGAGGGGGAAAGGGAAGGGGCAGCCCAGTGGCCAGACAGACGGGCGCCACCGGGGGAAGGAGGCCAAGGAGGGGGGGGGAAAGGGAAAGGCAAGGGAAACCCACGTGGTAAAAGAGAGAGAGACGGCCTGCCCGGCGCAGAGGACCTCTGCCCCGGGTGGCAGGCGGGGCGCCAGCCTAAGAACCCGCAACCGATCTGGGGCGGATCTCCAGGGGATACCTGCCAATCACTGGCAGGGCGTGGCCCGACACGCCGTCAAGTGGGACGAAGGAGCAGAAGAACCGTGCCCCAGAAGCAGAAGCCAAGACCAGCACGACTGGAAGAAAGGGGCACGGATCGGGGAAGCAAAGAACCCGGACCACCCCAAAGAGGGTACCAACAGCCCAACCCAAAAGGGGGGCCCAGCGAGGAGGACAACAAACAGGAAAAGGGCAGACACAGCCCAGGAAAGGAGGCAAGGGTGGCAAAGGAAACGTCACCCCACAAGGAAGCCGGCAGGGCCAACCCCAAGGAGAGGGCTGGCAAACAGCACAAAGCACCGGCCGAAAACGCCTCCAAAAGCGCCTCCAAGGGCTCCAACGGGCGCTGCAAGAAATGCAGCAAGAGCTCGACCAATGGCGGCAGAATCCGCCCCGCATCAGCAGCAACGACCGGACCTAAGGGACGACAACCCCTGGGCCCCCTGCAGCCACAGCAACAACGCGGGAGCGGAAGAGATCCATTGGGTTTGAACCCCCAAGCCGCCAAGCGAGCAGGCAGCCGCCAGAGCAACGAGGAGGACGCGGAGGACGGGGAGGACGAGGTCGTGGACGAGGCGACGGAGCCCAAGATCGACACGGCCACGGAGATCCCCGAAACCCGCGTGCCGGGCACGGAACCTGCCAGCCGTGCCGTCATGCGGGTACCAGAACGAGGTGTACCACGCCGACGGGGCCCTGGGGGGTGGGGGGCTCGCCGGCGGAGGCATCCCCGGGCCCCCGGGCCCTGGCGCGGGGTCCGGGGGTGGCGTGAAACGCGTGCGGAGCCCATGGGGGGAGCGCCGCCCCCCAGCACGCACGCACGCACGGGGACCGCCACACACCCACCAGCAGGCAAGGGAGGGGGGAGGGGGAAGGGGCAGCCCAGCGCGCCAGACAGACGGGCAGCCACCGGAGGACCGGAGGCCAAGGGAGGGGGGAGGGGGAAAGGGAAGGGGCAGCCCAGTGCGCCAGACAGACGGGCAGCCACCGGGGGACAGGAGGCCAAGGGAGGGGGGAGGGGGAAAGGGAAAGGCAAGGGAAACCCACGTGGTAAAAGAGAGAGAGAGAGGAGAGAGAGGAGAGAGAGAGAGAGACCTCCCAACCACCAACACGACCGCCGACCACCCGGCAGGAAGGCCCAAGGACGACAGAAGCGTCAGGAGCAAAGGCCGGTGGGATCTCCTGTGATCAGCCCCAATCCCACCGGTCGGGGCGAAACGCACCAGCCGACTTCGACCGCCACACGACCCAACAACCAGCTCCCCACCCATACCAATTTCCAAGAGAGACGTCGCGCGCAAGCGTGGCCCCGCCGCTGAGCGGGGTTCTCCCCAGAATTGCGTGGAGTGGTTTTTAGCACCCCTACGCCTCCCCCCAGCGCCCTCCCCGGGCTTCTTTCTCCTTCCCTCTGCAGTGGCATGCCTCTGCGCATGTCCCATGGCAAAGAGGCTGTTCTCAGCTGGCCGCCAAAGGATTTTTTTTACCATTTTCGGGCATGGTGAAAAAGGTTGGGTTAAAGAATTTTTGAATCTTTCCCTCCAACTGCGTCTGTTTTTTCCGGCAGTGTTTCCTCCGGCCAGCAGGGAGCAGCCAACGTGCCTATCGGGGTTGTTTTGTCCCCCTCCCGACGTGTGTGTGTCCGCACGCACCCACGCGGCCCCCCTCGGTACGTGCAGCGTGCGGTCCCTCGACAGCGTACTAGAGGGGTGTATGTTTCTTCTCCCGACGTGTGTGTGTCCGCACGCACCCACGCGGCCCCCCTCGGTCCGTGCAGCGTGCGGTCCCTCGTCAGCGTACTAGAGGGGTGTATGTTTCTCCTCCCGACGTGTGTGTGTCCGCACGCACCCACGCGGCCCCCCTCGGTACGTGCAGCGTGCGGTCCCTCGACAGCGTACTAGAGGGGTGAGTGTACGGCGGTTGGAGACCCGGAAAAGGCCTCCACCGCCCTTTGTTTCTCCCATGGGTCCCAAGCAGGAAACCGCGCCTCGGCCGGTCCCCTTCTTGGTGGGAAAGAGGCCTCTCCTCCCTCCAATTGGTTGCCCAGGCTGGGCCTCCGATTGCAGAAGGGCAGGCCTGTCAGCAACAGGTGCGTGCGCAGGTCCGGACTGGGTCCGAGGAGCCTGCGCCTGCCCTTGCTGGGAGCGCTCAGGCTCAGCCTCAGGACCCCCAAGGTCTGCACCTGCCCCCGAGGGGCCACCAGGCTTGGCCTTGGAGCATTGAGACCGGGTCTGCTGCCAGCCCCGGGAGCCACGCCCAGACCCGGCCTCAGCCCATAATACGAGCAAGCCTGCCTCCCCATGAGTGTCCAGGCCTGGCCTTCAGGCTTCGTGAAAGACCGAGCCTGAAATGTGCCGAGGACTGGCCTCACTGCCCCATTTCCTCCCCTTCCCTTTCTACCCGACACTCCTGGCGCATGCACATCACACAATTGGTGCCACTAGCGGAAAGGTGTTCTTTCCAGCCCCCACCCCCCGCCCAGTCCGACCTTCCCAACCACCAACACGACCGCCGACCACCCGGCAGGAAGGCCCAAGGACGACAGAAGCGTCAGGAGCAAAGGCCGGTGGGATCTCCTGTGATCAGCCCCAATCCCACCGGTCGGGGCGAAACGCACCAGCCGACTTCGACCGCCACACGACCCAACAACCAGCTCCCCACCCATACCAATTTCCAAGAGAGAGATGAGAGAGAGAGAGAGAGAGAGAGAGAGAGAGAGAGAGAGAGAGAGAGAGAGAGAGAGAGAGAGAGAGAGAGAGAGAGAGAGAGAGAGAGAGAGAGAGAGAGAGAGAGAGAGAGAGAGAGAGAGAGACACGCGGGAAACCGCGGCCACCCCACAACGGGTGGAACAAAAGTCCCGGCCTTCCTTCCGGGCAACTAGCGCTTGCGAGCCCTTCGAGGCCAGGCGCATGGGACTGAAGCGCTTCCCCACACAGCCCAAGACGGCTAGGGGCTCGGAGTCCGGGGTGAGCCGACGCCGCCACCGCCCACGGCGAAAAGAATATGGGCTCCCGCCAGCTGACGCGGTTTACAAACATCAGCTAGGCCACCCCACGCAGCAACCGAGGTGGTGCTTCTCGGCCTGCAAGGACTCGAGCGCAAAGTCCCGCCCGCACAGCCTCCAGTGCAAGTCGGCACAGAGGAAAGAGCCACGTGTGGGTGAAGCCCGTTACCCTCCTGGTGAGTCGCGGGTCGGGCTCCCCATACCTTGCTTGGGGTCGAAGCAAGTGGCTCTATGCGGGCTGTAGCTCCGGGAAGGCTGGCCCATCTCTGGGTGAAGGAGGCGGGCTGACGGGGTGCCAGGACCCCAATCGGCGCCGGCCGTGGACCAGAGTATCCCAGAGTGGTGACCACCTTCACGCCAAGGAGTGGGGCGAGTGGCCCCGGGGTCCCCGCTCCTGGCAACCGGAGTTCCTGGGCCGTTCCTCGGGTGACGGCAGCACCCGAGGGCCATGCAACACGCGGAGCCGCTCTCCAGGTGGGTGCCCACGGGGCTTTATCTCGCCTGCCTGGATGGAGCCGTGGGTGGCCCTGAGGGTCCGCATACCCTTGGGGTCCATGACTCGCCCACCCGCGGAACATGAGTGCCCCGTCACCAGGCGGTCTGCCCCCACCAGCCGGGCGTCGGGGGCATCGACAAGGAAGGCCCGGCTGGATCCGAAACCGCCTGGCTCTTTTACCGCTGTGTGCGGAAAGAGAGAGACACGCGGGAAACCGCGGCCACCCCACAACGGGTGGAACAAAAGTCCCGGCCTTCCTTCCGGGCAACTAGCGCTTGCGAGCCCTTCGAGGCCAGGCGCATGGGACTGAAGCGCTTCCCCACACAGCCCAAGACGGCTAGGGGCTCGGAGTCCGGGGTGAGCCGACGCCGCCACCGCCCACGGCGAAAAGAATATGGGCTCCCGCCAGCTGACGCGGTTTACAAACATCAGCTAGGCCACCCCACGCAGCAACCGAGGTGGTGCTTCTCGGCCTGCAAGGACTCGAGCGCAAAGTCCCGCCCGCACAGCCTCCAGTGCAAGTCGGCACAGAGGAAAGAGCCACGTGTGGGTGAAGCCCGTTACCCTCCTGGTGAGTCGCGGGTCGGGCTCCCCATACCTTGCTTGGGGTCGAAGCAAGTGGCTCTATGCGGGCTGTAGCTCCGGGAAGGCTGGCCCATCTCTGGGTGAAGGAGGCGGGCTGACGGGGTGCCAGGACCCCAATCGGCGCCGGCCGTGGACCAGAGTATCCCAGAGTGGTGACCACCTTCACGCCAAGGAGTGGGGCGAGTGGCCCCCGGGGTCCCCGCTCCTGGCAACCGGAGTTCCTGGGCCGTTCCTCGGGTGACGGCAGCACCCGAGGGCCATGCAACACGCGGAGCCGCTCTCCAGGTGGGTGCCCACGGGGCTTTATCTCGCCTGCCTGGATGGAGCCGTGGGTGGCCCTGAGGGTCCGCATACCCTTGGGGTCCATGACTCGCCCACCCGCGGAACATGAGTGCCCCGTCACCAGGCGGTCTGCCCCCACCAGCCGGGCGTCGGGGGCATCGACAAGGAAGGCCCGGCTGGATCCGAAACCGCCTGGCTCTTTTACCGCTGTGTGCGGAAAGAGAGAGACACGCGGGAAACCGCGGCCACCCCACAACGGGTGGAACAAAAGTCCCGGCCTTCCTTCCGGGCAACTAGCGCTTGCGAGCCCTTCGAGGCCAGGCGCATGGGACTGAAGCGCTTCCCCACACAGCCCAAGACGGCTAGGGGCTCGGAGTCCGGGGTGAGCCGACGCCGCCACCGCCCACGGCGAAAAGAATATGGGCTCCCGCCAGCTGACGCGGTTTACAAACATCAGCTAGGCCACCCCACGCAGCAACCGAGGTGGTGCTTCTCGGCCTGCAAGGACTCGAGCGCAAAGTCCCGCCCGCACAGCCTCCAGTGCAAGTCGGCACAGAGGAAAGAGCCACGTGTGGGTGAAGCCCGTTACCCTCCTGGTGAGTCGCGGGTCGGGCTCCCCATACCTTGCTTGGGGTCGAAGCAAGTGGCTCTATGCGGGCTGTAGCTCCGGGAAGGCTGGCCCATCTCTGGGTGAAGGAGGCGGGCTGACGGGGTGCCAGGACCCCAATCGGCGCCGGCCGTGGACCAGAGTATCCCAGAGTGGTGACCACCTTCACGCCAAGGAGTGGGGCGAGTGGCCCCCGGGGTCCCCGCTCCTGGCAACCGGAGTTCCTGGGCCGTTCCTCGGGTGACGGCAGCACCCGAGGGCCATGCAACACGCGGAGCCGCTCTCCAGGTGGGTGCCCACGGGGCTTTATCTCGCCTGCCTGGATGGAGCCGTGGGTGGCCCTGAGGGTCCGCATACCCTTGGGGTCCATGACTCGCCCACCCGCGGAACATGAGTGCCCCGTCACCAGGCGGTCTGCCCCCACCAGCCGGGCGTCGGGGGCATCGACAAGGAAGGCCCGGCTGGATCCGAAACCGCCTGGCTCTTTTACCGCTGTGTGCGGAAAGAGAGAGACACGCGGGAAACCGCGGCCACCCCACAACGGGTGGAACAAAAGTCCCGGCCTTCCTTCCGGGCAACTAGCGCTTGCGAGCCTTCGAGGCCAGGCGCATGGGACTGAAGCGCTTCCCCACACAGCCCAAGACGGCTAGGGGCTCGGAGTCCGGGGTGAGCCGACGCCGCCACCGCCCACGGCGAAAAGAATATGGGCTCCCGCCAGCTGACGCGGTTTACAAACATCAGCTAGGCCACCCCACGCAGCAACCGAGGTGGTGCTTCTCGGCCTGCAAGGACTCGAGCGCAAAGTCCCGCCCGCACAGCCTCCAGTGCAAGTCGGCACAGAGGAAAGAGCCACGTGTGGGTGAAGCCCGTTACCCTCCTGGTGAGTCGCGGGTCGGGCTCCCCATACCTTGCTTGGGGTCGAAGCAAGTGGCTCTATGCGGGCTGTAGCTCCGGGAAGGCTGGCCCATCTCTGGGTGAAGGAGGCGGGCTGACGGGGTGCCAGGACCCCAATCGGCGCCGGCCGTGGACCAGAGTATCCCAGAGTGGTGACCACCTTCACGCCAAGGAGTGGGGCGAGTGGCCCCCGGGGTCCCCGCTCCTGGCAACCGGAGTTCCTGGGCCGTTCCTCGGGTGACGGCAGCACCCGAGGGCCATGCAACACGCGGAGCCGCTCTCCAGGTGGGTGCCCACGGGGCTTTATCTCGCCTGCCTGGATGGAGCCGTGGGTGGCCCTGAGGGTCCGCATACCCTTGGGGTCCATGACTCGCCCACCCGCGGAACATGAGTGCCCCGTCACCAGGCGGTCTGCCCCCAGCCGGGCGTCGGGGGCATCGACAAGGAAGGCCCGGCTGGATCCGAAACCGCCTGGCTCTTTACCGCTGTGTGCGGAAAGAGAGAGACACGCGGGAAACCGCGGCCACCCCACAACGGGTGGAACAAAAGTCCCGGCCTTCCTTCCGGGCAACTAGCGCTTGCGAGCCCTTCGAGGCCAGGCGCATGGGACTGAAGCGCTTCCCCACACAGCCCAAGACGGCTAGGGGCTCGGAGTCCGGGGTGAGCCGACGCCGCCACCGCCCACGGCGAAAAGAATATGGGCTCCCGCCAGCTGACGCGGTTTACAAACATCAGCTAGGCCACCCCACGCAGCAACCGAGGTGGTGCTTCTCGGCCTGCAAGGACTCGAGCGCAAAGTCCCGCCCGCACAGCCTCCAGTGCAAGTCGGCACAGAGGAAAGAGCCACGTGTGGGTGAAGCCCGTTACCCTCCTGGTGAGTCGCGGGTCGGGCTCCCCATACCTTGCTTGGGGTCGAAGCAAGTGGCTCTATGCGGGCTGTAGCTCCGGGAAGGCTGGCCCATCTCTGGGTGAAGGAGGCGGGCTGACGGGGTGCCAGGACCCCAATCGGCGCCGGCCGTGGACCAGAGTATCCCAGAGTGGTGACCACCTTCACGCCAAGGAGTGGGGCGAGTGGCCCCCGGGGTCCCCGCTCCTGGCAACCGGAGTTCCTGGGCCGTTCCTCGGGTGACGGCAGCACCCGAGGGCCATGCAACACGCGGAGCCGCTCTCCAGGTGGGTGCCCACGGGGCTTTATCTCGCCTGCCTGGATGGAGCCGTGGGTGGCCCTGAGGGTCCGCATACCCTTGGGGTCCATGACTCGCCCACCCGCGGAACATGAGTGCCCCGTCACCAGGCGGTCTGCCCCCACCAGCCGGGCGTCGGGGGCATCGACAAGGAAGGCCCGGCTGGATCCGAAACCGCCTGGCTCTTTTACCGCTGTGTGCGGAAAGAGAGAGACACGCGGGAAACCGCGGCCACCCCACAACGGGTGGAACAAAAGTCCCGGCCTTCCTTCCGGGCAACTAGCGCTTGCGAGCCCTTCGAGGCCAGGCGCATGGGACTGAAGCGCTTCCCCACACAGCCCAAGACGGCTAGGGGCTCGGAGTCCGGGGTGAGCCGACGCCGCCACCGCCCACGGCGAAAAGAATATGGGCTCCCGCCAGCTGACGCGGTTTACAAACATCAGCTAGGCCACCCCACGCAGCAACCGAGGTGGTGCTTCTCGGCCTGCAAGGACTCGAGCGCAAAGTCCCGCCCGCACAGCCTCCAGTGCAAGTCGGCACAGAGGAAAGAGCCACGTGTGGGTGAAGCCCGTTACCCTCCTGGTGAGTCGCGGGTCGGGCTCCCCATACCTTGCTTGGGGTCGAAGCAAGTGGCTCTATGCGGGCTGTAGCTCCGGGAAGGCTGGCCCATCTCTGGGTGAAGGAGGCGGGCTGACGGGGTGCCAGGACCCCAATCGGCGCCGGCCGTGGACCAGAGTATCCCAGAGTGGTGACCACCTTCACGCCAAGGAGTGGGGCGAGTGGCCCCCGGGGTCCCCGCTCCTGGCAACCGGAGTTCCTGGGCCGTTCCTCGGGTGACGGCAGCACCCGAGGGCCATGCAACACGCGGAGCCGCTCTCCAGGTGGGTGCCCACGGGGCTTTATCTCGCCTGCCTGGATGGAGCCGTGGGTGGCCCTGAGGGTCCGCATACCCTTGGGGTCCATGACTCGCCCACCCGCGGAACATGAGTGCCCCGTCACCAGGCGGTCTGCCCCCACCAGCCGGGCGTCGGGGGCATCGACAAGGAAGGCCCGGCTGGATCCGAAACCGCCTGGCTCCTTTACCGCTGTGTGCGAAAAGAGAGAGAGAGAGAGA
>CAAHFI011213651.1:0-23356 GCA_900893395.1 Euglena gracilis
TTGGGGTCGTCTTCCACCCCTCCAAAAACGTCGATACCTTGCTAGTTTTTTGATATCCGCATGTTTTTCACACCGTAGGCACTAATCGGCCGGCACATCGGAATACCTATACCGGGGGTTGCAATGGGAACCCCCAATCGGTTTCCAGTTTTAGGCCCAAATCACGCTTTCCTACGGGCCCAAGTGTGGGAACCAGGCTGTACTGACATTTGGGGTCGTCTTCCACCCCTCCAAAAACGTCGATACCTTGCTAGTTTTTTGATATCCGCATGTTTTTCACACCCGTAGGCACTAATCCGGCCGGCACATCGGAATACCTATACCGGGGTTGCAATGGGAACCCCCAATCGGTTTCCAGTTTTAGGCCCAAATCACGCTTTCCTACGGGCCCAAGTGTGGGAACCAGGCTGTACTGACATTTGGGGTCGTCTTCCACCCCTCCAAAAACGTCGATACCTTGCTAGTTTTTTGATATCCGCATGTTTTTCACACCCGTAGGCACTAATCCGGCCGGCACATCGGAATACCTATACCAGGGTCGTTTAGTTCCAAATCACGTTTCCTGGCCCAAGTGTGGGAACCAGGCTGTACTGACATTTGGGGTCGTCTTCCACCCTCCAAAAACGTCGATACCTTGCTAGTTTTTTGATATCCGCATGTTTTTCACACCCGTAGGCACTAATCCGGCCGGCACATCGGAATACCTATACCGGGGGTTGCAATGGGAACCCCCAATCGGTTTCCAGTTTTAGGCCCAAATCACGTTTCCCCCAAGTATGGGAACCAGGCTGTACTGACATTTGGGGTCGTCTTCCACCCCTCCAAAAACGTCGATACCTTGCTAGTTTTTTGATATCCGCATGTTTTTCACACCCGTAGGCACTAATCCGGCCGGCACATCGGAATACCTATACCGGGGGTTGCAATGGGAACCCCAATCGGTTTCCAGTTTTAGGCCCAAATCACGTTTCCCATGGGCCCAAGTATGGGAACCAGGCTGTACTGACATTTGGGGTCGTCTTCCACCCCTCCAAAAACGTCGATACCTTGCTAGTTTTTTGATATCCGCATGTTTTTCACACCCGTAGGCACTAATCCGGCCGGCACATCGGAATACCTATACCGGGGGTTGCAATGGGAACCCCAATCGGTTTCCAGTTTTAGGCCCAAATCACGGTTTCCCATGGGCCCAAGTATGGGAACCAGGCTGTACTGACATTTGGGGTCGTCTTCCACCCCTCCAAAAACGTCGATACTTGCTAGTTTTTTGATATCCGCATGTTTTTCACACCCGTAGGCACTAATCCGGCCGGCACATCGGAATACCTATACCGGGGGTTGCAATGGGAACCCCCAATCGGTTTCCAGTTTTAGGCCCAAATCACGCTTTCCATGGGCCCAAGTATGGGAACCAGGCTGTACTGACATTTGGGGTCGTCTTCCACCCCTCCAAAAACGTCGATACCTTGCTAGTTTTTTGATATCCGCATGTTTTTCACACCCGTAGGCACTAATCCGGCCGGCACATCGGAATACCTATACCGGGGGTTGCAATGGGAACCCCAATCGGTTTCCAGTTTTAGGCCCAAATCACGGTTTCCATGGGCCCAAGTATGGGAACCAGGCTGTACTGACATTTGGGGTCGTCTTCCACCCCTCCAAAAACGTCGATACTTGCTAGTTTTTTGATATCCGCATGTTTTTCACACCCGTAGGCACTAATCCGGCCGGCACATCGGAATACCTATACCGGGGGTTGCAATGGGAACCCCCAATCGGTTTCCAGTTTTAGGCCCAAATCACGGTTTCCCATGGGCCCAAGTATGGGAACCAGGCTGTACTGACATTTGGGGTCGTCTTCCACCCCTCCAAAAACGTCGATACTTGCTAGTTTTTTGATATCCGCATGTTTTTCACACCCGTAGGCACTAATCCGGCCGGCACATCGGAATACCTATACCGGGGGTTGCAATGGGAACCCCCAATCGGTTTCCAGTTTTAGGCCCAAATCACGCTTTCCCATGGGCCCAAGTATGGGAACCAGGCTGTACTGACATTTGGGGTCGTCTTCCACCCCTCCAAAAACGTCGATACTTGCTAGTTTTTTGATATCCGCATGTTTTTCACACCCGTAGGCACTAATCCGGCCGGCACATCGGAATACCTATACCGGGGGTTGCAATGGGAACCCCCAATCGGTTTCCAGTTTTAGGCCCAAATCACGGTTTCCCATGGGCCCAAGTATGGGAACCAGGCTGTACTGACATTTGGGGTCGTCTTCCACCCCTCCAAAAACGTCGATACCTTGCTAGTTTTTTGATATCCGCATGTTTTTCACACCCGTAGGCACTAATCCGGCCGGCACATCGGAATACCTATACCGGGGGTTGCAATGGGAACCCCCAATCGGTTTCCAGTTTTAGGCCCAAATCACGCTTTCCATGGGCCCAAGTATGGGAACCAGGCTGTACTGACATTTGGGGTCGTCTTCCACCCCTCCAAAAACGTCGATACCTTGCTAGTTTTTTGATATCCGCATGTTTTTCACACCCGTAGGCACTAATCCGGCCGGCACATCGGAATACCTATACCGGGGGTTGCAATGGGAACCCCCAATCGGTTTCCAGTTTTAGGCCCAAATCACGCTTTCCCATGGGCCCAAGTATGGGAACCAGGCTGTACTGACATTTGGGGTCGTCTTCCACCCCTCCAAAAACGTCGATACCTTGCTAGTTTTTTGATATCCGCATGTTTTTCACACCCGTAGGCACTAATCCGGCCGGCACATCGGAATACCTATACCGGGGGTTGCAATGGGAACCCCCAATCGGTTTCCAGTTTTAGGCCCAAATCACGGTTTCCCATGGGCCCAAGTATGGGAACCAGGCTGTACTGACATTTGGGGTCGTCTTCCACCCCTCCAAAAACGTCGATACTTGCTAGTTTTTTGATATCCGCATGTTTTTCACACCCGTAGGCACTAATCCGGCCGGCACATCGGAATACCTATACCGGGGGTTGCAATGGGAACCCCCAATCGGTTTCCAGTTTTAGGCCCAAATCACGGTTTCCCATGGGCCCAAGTATGGGAACCAGGCTGTACTGACATTTGGGGTCGTCTTCCACCCCTCCAAAAACGTCGATACCTTGCTAGTTTTTTGATATCCGCATGTTTTTCACACCCGTAGGCACTAATCCGGCCGGCACATCGGAATACCTATACCGGGGGTTGCAATGGGAACCCCCAATCGGTTTCCAGTTTTAGGCCCAAATCACGGTTTCCCATGGGCCCAAGTATGGGAACCAGGCTGTACTGACATTTGGGGTCGTCTTCCACCCCTCCAAAAACGTCGATACTTGCTAGTTTTTTGATATCCGCATGTTTTTCACACCCGTAGGCACTAATCCGGCCGGCACATCGGAATACCTATACCGGGGGTTGCAATGGGAACCCCCAATCGGTTTCCAGTTTTAGGCCCAAATCACGTTTCCCATGGGCCCAAGTATGGGAACCAGGCTGTACTGACATTTGGGGTCGTCTTCCACCCCTCCAAAAACGTCGATACTTGCTAGTTTTTTGATATCCGCATGTTTTTCACACCCGTAGGCACTAATCCGGCCGGCACATCGGAATACCTATACCGGGGGTTGCAATGGGAACCCCAATCGGTTTCCAGTTTTAGGCCCAAATCACGGTTTCCCATGGGCCCAAGTATGGGAACCAGGCTGTACTGACATTTGGGGTCGTCTTCCACCCCTCCAAAAACGTCGATACTTGCTAGTTTTTTGATATCCGCATGTTTTTCACACCCGTAGGCACTAATCCGGCCGGCACATCGGAATACCTATACCGGGGGTTGCAATGGGAACCCCCAATCGGTTTCCAGTTTTAGGCCCAAATCACGGTTTCCCATGGGCCCAAGTATGGGAACCAGGCTGTACTGACATTTGGGGTCGTCTTCCACCCCTCCAAAAACGTCGATACTTGCTAGTTTTTTGATATCCGCATGTTTTTCACACCCGTAGGCACTAATCCGGCCGGCACATCGGAATACCTATACCGGGGGTTGCAATGGGAACCCCCAATCGGTTTCCAGTTTTAGGCCCAAATCACGGTTTCCCATGGGCCCAAGTATGGGAACCAGGCTGTACTGACATTTGGGGTCGTCTTCCACCCCTCCAAAAACGTCGATACTTGCTAGTTTTTTGATATCCGCATGTTTTTCACACCCGTAGGCACTAATCCGGCCGGCACATCGGAATACCTATACCGGGGGTTGCAATGGGAACCCCCAATCGGTTTCCAGTTTTAGGCCCAAATCACGGTTTCCCATGGGCCCAAGTATGGGAACCAGGCTGTACTGACATTTGGGGTCGTCTTCCACCCCTCCAAAAACGTCGATACTTGCTAGTTTTTTGATATCCGCATGTTTTTCACACCCGTAGGCACTAATCCGGCCGGCACATCGGAATACCTATACCGGGGGTTGCAATGGGAACCCCCAATCGGTTTCCAGTTTTAGGCCCAAATCACGGTTTCCCATGGGCCCAAGTATGGGAACCAGGCTGTACTGACATTTGGGGTCGTCTTCCACCCCTCCAAAAACGTCGATACTTGCTAGTTTTTTGATATCCGCATGTTTTTCACACCCGTAGGCACTAATCCGGCCGGCACATCGGAATACCTATACCGGGGGTTGCAATGGGAACCCCCAATCGGTTTCCAGTTTTAGGCCCAAATCACGGTTTCCCATGGGCCCAAGTATGGGAACCAGGCTGTACTGACATTTGGGGTCGTCTTCCACCCCTCCAAAAACGTCGATACTTGCTAGTTTTTTGATATCCGCATGTTTTTCACACCCGTAGGCACTAATCCGGCCGGCACATCGGAATACCTATACCGGGGTTGCAATGGGAACCCCCAATCGGTTTCCAGTTTTAGGCCCAAATCACGGTTTCCCATGGGCCCAAGTATGGGAACCAGGCTGTACTGACATTTGGGGTCGTCTTCCACCCCTCCAAAAACGTCGATACTTGCTAGTTTTTTGATATCCGCATGTTTTTCACACCCGTAGGCACTAATCCGGCCGGCACATCGGAATACCTATACCGGGGGTTGCAATGGGAACCCCCAATCGGTTTCCAGTTTTAGGCCCAAATCACGGTTTCCCATGGGCCCAAGTATGGGAACCAGGCTGTACTGACATTTGGGGTCGTCTTCCACCCCTCCAAAAACGTCGATACTTGCTAGTTTTTTGATATCCGCATGTTTTTCACACCCGTAGGCACTAATCCGGCCGGCACATCGGAATACCTATACCGGGGGTTGCAATGGGAACCCCCAATCGGTTTCCAGTTTTAGGCCCAAATCACGGTTTCCCATGGGCCCAAGTATGGGAACCAGGCTGTACTGACATTTGGGGTCGTCTTCCACCCCTCCAAAAACGTCGATACTTGCTAGTTTTTTGATATCCGCATGTTTTTCACACCCGTAGGCACTAATCCGGCCGGCACATCGGAATACCTATACCGGGGGTTGCAATGGGAACCCCCAATCGGTTTCCAGTTTTAGGCCCAAATCACGGTTTCCCATGGGCCCAAGTATGGGAACCAGGCTGTACTGACATTTGGGGTCGTCTTCCACCCCTCCAAAAACGTCGATACTTGCTAGTTTTTTGATATCCGCATGTTTTTCACACCCGTAGGCACTAATCCGGCCGGCACATCGGAATACCTATACCGGGGGTTGCAATGGGAACCCCCAATCGGTTTCCAGTTTTAGGCCCAAATCACGGTTTCCCATGGGCCCAAGTATGGGAACCAGGCTGTACTGACATTTGGGGTCGTCTTCCACCCCTCCAAAAACGTCGATACTTGCTAGTTTTTTGATATCCGCATGTTTTTCACACCCGTAGGCACTAATCCGGCCGGCACATCGGAATACCTATACCGGGGGTTGCAATGGGAACCCCCAATCGGTTTCCAGTTTTAGGCCCAAATCACGGTTTCCCATGGGCCCAAGTATGGGAACCAGGCTGTACTGACATTTGGGGTCGTCTTCCACCCCTCCAAAAACGTCGATACTTGCTAGTTTTTTGATATCCGCATGTTTTTCACACCCGTAGGCACTAATCCGGCCGGCACATCGGAATACCTATACCGGGGGTTGCAATGGGAACCCCCAATCGGTTTCCAGTTTTAGGCCCAAATCACGGTTTCCCATGGGCCCAAGTATGGGAACCAGGCTGTACTGACATTTGGGGTCGTCTTCCACCCCTCCAAAAACGTCGATACTTGCTAGTTTTTTGATATCCGCATGTTTTTCACACCCGTAGGCACTAATCCGGCCGGCACATCGGAATACCTATACCGGGGGTTGCAATGGGAACCCCCAATCGGTTTCCAGTTTTAGGCCCAAATCACGGTTTCCCATGGGCCCAAGTATGGGAACCAGGCTGTACTGACATTTGGGGTCGTCTTCCACCCCTCCAAAAACGTCGATACTTGCTAGTTTTTTGATATCCGCATGTTTTTCACACCCGTAGGCACTAATCCGGCCGGCACATCGGAATACCTATACCGGGGGTTGCAATGGGAACCCCCAATCGGTTTCCAGTTTTAGGCCCAAATCACGGTTTCCCATGGGCCCAAGTATGGGAACCAGGCTGTACTGACATTTGGGGTCGTCTTCCACCCCTCCAAAAACGTCGATACTTGCTAGTTTTTTGATATCCGCATGTTTTTCACACCCGTAGGCACTAATCCGGCCGGCACATCGGAATACCTATACCGGGGGTTGCAATGGGAACCCCCAATCGGTTTCCAGTTTTAGGCCCAAATCACGGTTTCCCATGGGCCCAAGTATGGGAACCAGGCTGTACTGACATTTGGGGTCGTCTTCCACCCCTCCAAAAACGTCGATACTTGCTAGTTTTTTGATATCCGCATGTTTTTCACACCCGTAGGCACTAATCCGGCCGGCACATCGGAATACCTATACCGGGGGTTGCAATGGGAACCCCCAATCGGTTTCCAGTTTTAGGCCCAAATCACGGTTTCCCATGGGCCCAAGTATGGGAACCAGGCTGTACTGACATTTGGGGTCGTCTTCCACCCCTCCAAAAACGTCGATACTTGCTAGTTTTTTGATATCCGCATGTTTTTCACACCCGTAGGCACTAATCCGGCCGGCACATCGGAATACCTATACCGGGGGTTGCAATGGGAACCCCCAATCGGTTTCCAGTTTTAGGCCCAAATCACGGTTTCCCATGGGCCCAAGTATGGGAACCAGGCTGTACTGACATTTGGGGTCGTCTTCCACCCCTCCAAAAACGTCGATACTTGCTAGTTTTTTGATATCCGCATGTTTTTCACACCCGTAGGCACTAATCCGGCCGGCACATCGGAATACCTATACCGGGGGTTGCAATGGGAACCCCCAATCGGTTTCCAGTTTTAGGCCCAAATCACGGTTTCCCATGGGCCCAAGTATGGGAACCAGGCTGTACTGACATTTGGGGTCGTCTTCCACCCCTCCAAAAACGTCGATACTTGCTAGTTTTTTGATATCCGCATGTTTTTCACACCCGTAGGCACTAATCCGGCCGGCACATCGGAATACCTATACCGGGGGTTGCAATGGGAACCCCCAATCGGTTTCCAGTTTTAGGCCCAAATCACGGTTTCCCATGGGCCCAAGTATGGGAACCAGGCTGTACTGACATTTGGGGTCGTCTTCCACCCCTCCAAAAACGTCGATACTTGCTAGTTTTTTGATATCCGCATGTTTTTCACACCCGTAGGCACTAATCCGGCCGGCACATCGGAATACCTATACCGGGGGTTGCAATGGGAACCCCCAATCGGTTTCCAGTTTTAGGCCCAAATCACGGTTTCCCATGGGCCCAAGTATGGGAACCAGGCTGTACTGACATTTGGGGTCGTCTTCCACCCCTCCAAAAACGTCGATACCTTGCTAGTTTTTTGATATCCGCATGTTTTTCACACCCGTAGGCACTAATCCGGCCGGCACATCGGAATACCTATACCGGGGGTTGCAATGGGAACCCCCAATCGGTTTCCAGTTTTAGGCCCAAATCACGGTTTCCCATGGGCCCAAGTATGGGAACCAGGCTGTACTGACATTTGGGGTCGTCTTCCACCCCTCCAAAAACGTCGATACTTGCTAGTTTTTTGATATCCGCATGTTTTTCACACCCGTAGGCACTAATCCGGCCGGCACATCGGAATACCTATACCGGGGGTTGCAATGGGAACCCCCAATCGGTTTCCAGTTTTAGGCCCAAATCACGGTTTCCCATGGGCCCAAGTATGGGAACCAGGCTGTACTGACATTTGGGGTCGTCTTCCACCCCTCCAAAAACGTCGATACCTTGCTAGTTTTTTGATATCCGCATGTTTTTCACACCCGTAGGCACTAATCCGGCCGGCACATCGGAATACCTATACCGGGGGTTGCAATGGGAACCCCCAATCGGTTTCCAGTTTTAGGCCCAAATCACGGTTTCCCATGGGCCCAAGTATGGGAACCAGGCTGTACTGACATTTGGGGTCGTCTTCCACCCCTCCAAAAACGTCGATACTTGCTAGTTTTTTGATATCCGCATGTTTTTCACACCCGTAGGCACTAATCCGGCCGGCACATCGGAATACCTATACCGGGGGTTGCAATGGGAACCCCCAATCGGTTTCCAGTTTTAGGCCCAAATCACGGTTTCCCATGGGCCCAAGTATGGGAACCAGGCTGTACTGACATTTGGGGTCGTCTTCCACCCCTCCAAAAACGTCGATACTTGCTAGTTTTTTGATATCCGCATGTTTTTCACACCCGTAGGCACTAATCCGGCCGGCACATCGGAATACCTATACCGGGGTTGCAATGGGAACCCCCAATCGGTTTCCAGTTTTAGGCCCAAATCACGGTTTCCCATGGGCCCAAGTATGGGAACCAGGCTGTACTGACATTTGGGGTCGTCTTCCACCCCTCCAAAAACGTCGATACTTGCTAGTTTTTTGATATCCGCATGTTTTTCACACCCGTAGGCACTAATCCGGCCGGCACATCGGAATACCTATACCGGGGGTTGCAATGGGAACCCCCAATCGGTTTCCAGTTTTAGGCCCAAATCACGGTTTCCCATGGGCCCAAGTATGGGAACCAGGCTGTACTGACATTTGGGGTCGTCTTCCACCCCTCCAAAAACGTCGATACTTGCTAGTTTTTTGATATCCGCATGTTTTTCACACCCGTAGGCACTAATCCGGCCGGCACATCGGAATACCTATACCGGGGGTTGCAATGGGAACCCCCAATCGGTTTCCAGTTTTAGGCCCAAATCACGGTTTCCCATGGGCCCAAGTATGGGAACCAGGCTGTACTGACATTTGGGGTCGTCTTCCACCCCTCCAAAAACGTCGATACTTGCTAGTTTTTTGATATCCGCATGTTTTTCACACCCGTAGGCACTAATCCGGCCGGCACATCGGAATACCTATACCGGGGGTTGCAATGGGAACCCCCAATCGGTTTCCAGTTTTAGGCCCAAATCACGGTTTCCCATGGGCCCAAGTATGGGAACCAGGCTGTACTGACATTTGGGGTCGTCTTCCACCCCTCCAAAAACGTCGATACTTGCTAGTTTTTTGATATCCGCATGTTTTTCACACCCGTAGGCACTAATCCGGCCGGCACATCGGAATACCTATACCGGGGGTTGCAATGGGAACCCCCAATCGGTTTCCAGTTTTAGGCCCAAATCACGGTTTCCCATGGGCCCAAGTATGGGAACCAGGCTGTACTGACATTTGGGGTCGTCTTCCACCCCTCCAAAAACGTCGATACTTGCTAGTTTTTTGATATCCGCATGTTTTTCACACCCGTAGGCACTAATCCGGCCGGCACATCGGAATACCTATACCGGGGGTTGCAATGGGAACCCCCAATCGGTTTCCAGTTTTAGGCCCAAATCACGGTTTCCCATGGGCCCAAGTATGGGAACCAGGCTGTACTGACATTTGGGGTCGTCTTCCACCCCTCCAAAAACGTCGATACTTGCTAGTTTTTTGATATCCGCATGTTTTTCACACCCGTAGGCACTAATCCGGCCGGCACATCGGAATACCTATACCGGGGGTTGCAATGGGAACCCCCAATCGGTTTCCAGTTTTAGGCCCAAATCACGGTTTCCCATGGGCCCAAGTATGGGAACCAGGCTGTACTGACATTTGGGGTCGTCTTCCACCCCTCCAAAAACGTCGATACCTTGCTAGTTTTTTGATATCCGCATGTTTTTCACACCCGTAGGCACTAATCCGGCCGGCACATCGGAATACCTATACCGGGGGTTGCAATGGGAACCCCCAATCGGTTTCCAGTTTTAGGCCCAAATCACGGTTTCCCATGGGCCCAAGTATGGGAACCAGGCTGTACTGACATTTGGGGTCGTCTTCCACCCCTCCAAAAACGTCGATACCTTGCTAGTTTTTTGATATCCGCATGTTTTTCACACCCGTAGGCACTAATCCGGCCGGCACATCGGAATACCTATACCGGGGGTTGCAATGGGAACCCCCAATCGGTTTCCAGTTTTAGGCCCAAATCACGGTTTCCCATGGGCCCAAGTATGGGAACCAGGCTGTACTGACATTTGGGGTCGTCTTCCACCCCTCCAAAAACGTCGATACCTTGCTAGTTTTTTGATATCCGCATGTTTTTCACACCCGTAGGCACTAATCCGGCCGGCACATCGGAATACCTATACCGGGGGTTGCAATGGGAACCCCCAATCGGTTTCCAGTTTTAGGCCCAAATCACGGTTTCCCATGGGCCCAAGTATGGGAACCAGGCTGTACTGACATTTGGGGTCGTCTTCCACCCCTCCAAAAACGTCGATACTTGCTAGTTTTTTGATATCCGCATGTTTTTCACACCCGTAGGCACTAATCCGGCCGGCACATCGGAATACCTATACCGGGGGTTGCAATGGGAACCCCCAATCGGTTTCCAGTTTTAGGCCCAAATCACGGTTTCCCATGGGCCCAAGTATGGGAACCAGGCTGTACTGACATTTGGGGTCGTCTTCCACCCCTCCAAAAACGTCGATACCTTGCTAGTTTTTTGATATCCGCATGTTTTTCACACCCGTAGGCACTAATCCGGCCGGCACATCGGAATACCTATACCGGGGGTTGCAATGGGAACCCCCAATCGGTTTCCAGTTTTAGGCCCAAATCACGGTTTCCCATGGGCCCAAGTATGGGAACCAGGCTGTACTGACATTTGGGGTCGTCTTCCACCCCTCCAAAAACGTCGATACTTGCTAGTTTTTTGATATCCGCATGTTTTTCACACCCGTAGGCACTAATCCGGCCGGCACATCGGAATACCTATACCGGGGGTTGCAATGGGAACCCCCAATCGGTTTCCAGTTTTAGGCCCAAATCACGGTTTCCCATGGGCCCAAGTATGGGAACCAGGCTGTACTGACATTTGGGGTCGTCTTCCACCCCTCCAAAAACGTCGATACTTGCTAGTTTTTTGATATCCGCATGTTTTTCACACCCGTAGGCACTAATCCGGCCGGCACATCGGAATACCTATACCGGGGGTTGCAATGGGAACCCCCAATCGGTTTCCAGTTTTAGGCCCAAATCACGGTTTCCCATGGGCCCAAGTATGGGAACCAGGCTGTACTGACATTTGGGGTCGTCTTCCACCCCTCCAAAAACGTCGATACTTGCTAGTTTTTTGATATCCGCATGTTTTTCACACCCGTAGGCACTAATCCGGCCGGCACATCGGAATACCTATACCGGGGGTTGCAATGGGAACCCCCAATCGGTTTCCAGTTTTAGGCCCAAATCACGGTTTCCCATGGGCCCAAGTATGGGAACCAGGCTGTACTGACATTTGGGGTCGTCTTCCACCCCTCCAAAAACGTCGATACTTGCTAGTTTTTTGATATCCGCATGTTTTTCACACCCGTAGGCACTAATCCGGCCGGCACATCGGAATACCTATACCGGGGGTTGCAATGGGAACCCCCAATCGGTTTCCAGTTTTAGGCCCAAATCACGGTTTCCCATGGGCCCAAGTATGGGAACCAGGCTGTACTGACATTTGGGGTCGTCTTCCACCCCTCCAAAAACGTCGATACTTGCTAGTTTTTTGATATCCGCATGTTTTTCACACCCGTAGGCACTAATCCGGCCGGCACATCGGAATACCTATACCGGGGGTTGCAATGGGAACCCCCAATCGGTTTCCAGTTTTAGGCCCAAATCACGGTTTCCCATGGGCCCAAGTATGGGAACCAGGCTGTACTGACATTTGGGGTCGTCTTCCACCCCTCCAAAAACGTCGATACTTGCTAGTTTTTTGATATCCGCATGTTTTTCACACCCGTAGGCACTAATCCGGCCGGCACATCGGAATACCTATACCGGGGGTTGCAATGGGAACCCCCAATCGGTTTCCAGTTTTAGGCCCAAATCACGGTTTCCCATGGGCCCAAGTATGGGAACCAGGCTGTACTGACATTTGGGGTCGTCTTCCACCCCTCCAAAAACGTCGATACTTGCTAGTTTTTTGATATCCGCATGTTTTTCACACCCGTAGGCACTAATCCGGCCGGCACATCGGAATACCTATACCGGGGGTTGCAATGGGAACCCCCAATCGGTTTCCAGTTTTAGGCCCAAATCACGGTTTCCCATGGGCCCAAGTATGGGAACCAGGCTGTACTGACATTTGGGGTCGTCTTCCACCCCTCCAAAAACGTCGATATTGCTAGTTTTTTGATATCCGCATGTTTTTCACACCCGTAGGCACTAATCCGGCCGGCACATCGGAATACCTATACCGGGGGTTGCAATGGGAACCCCCAATCGGTTTCCAGTTTTAGGCCCAAATCACGGTTTCCCATGGGCCCAAGTATGGGAACCAGGCTGTACTGACATTTGGGGTCGTCTTCCACCCCTCCAAAAACGTCGATACCTTGCTAGTTTTTTGATATCCGCATGTTTTTCACACCCGTAGGCACTAATCCGGCCGGCACATCGGAATACCTATACCGGGGGTTGCAATGGGAACCCCCAATCGGTTTCCAGTTTTAGGCCCAAATCACGGTTTCCCATGGGCCCAAGTATGGGAACCAGGCTGTACTGACATTTGGGGTCGTCTTCCACCCCTCCAAAAACGTCGATACTTGCTAGTTTTTTGATATCCGCATGTTTTTCACACCCGTAGGCACTAATCCGGCCGGCACATCGGAATACCTATACCGGGGGTTGCAATGGGAACCCCCAATCGGTTTCCAGTTTTAGGCCCAAATCACGGTTTCCCATGGGCCCAAGTATGGGAACCAGGCTGTACTGACATTTGGGGTCGTCTTCCACCCCTCCAAAAACGTCGATACTTGCTAGTTTTTTGATATCCGCATGTTTTTCACACCCGTAGGCACTAATCCGGCCGGCACATCGGAATACCTATACCGGGGGTTGCAATGGGAACCCCCAATCGGTTTCCAGTTTTAGGCCCAAATCACGGTTTCCCATGGGCCCAAGTATGGGAACCAGGCTGTACTGACATTTGGGGTCGTCTTCCACCCCTCCAAAAACGTCGATACTTGCTAGTTTTTTGATATCCGCATGTTTTTCACACCCGTAGGCACTAATCCGGCCGGCACATCGGAATACCTATACCGGGGGTTGCAATGGGAACCCCCAATCGGTTTCCAGTTTTAGGCCCAAATCACGGTTTCCCATGGGCCCAAGTATGGGAACCAGGCTGTACTGACATTTGGGGTCGTCTTCCACCCCTCCAAAAACGTCGATACTTGCTAGTTTTTTGATATCCGCATGTTTTTCACACCCGTAGGCACTAATCCGGCCGGCACATCGGAATACCTATACCGGGGGTTGCAATGGGAACCCCCAATCGGTTTCCAGTTTTAGGCCCAAATCACGGTTTCCCATGGGCCCAAGTATGGGAACCAGGCTGTACTGACATTTGGGGTCGTCTTCCACCCCTCCAAAAACGTCGATACTTGCTAGTTTTTTGATATCCGCATGTTTTTCACACCCGTAGGCACTAATCCGGCCGGCACATCGGAATACCTATACCGGGGGTTGCAATGGGAACCCCCAATCGGTTTCCAGTTTTAGGCCCAAATCACGGTTTCCCATGGGCCCAAGTATGGGAACCAGGCTGTACTGACATTTGGGGTCGTCTTCCACCCCTCCAAAAACGTCGATACTTGCTAGTTTTTTGATATCCGCATGTTTTTCACACCCGTAGGCACTAATCCGGCCGGCACATCGGAATACCTATACCGGGGGTTGCAATGGGAACCCCCAATCGGTTTCCAGTTTTAGGCCCAAATCACGGTTTCCCATGGGCCCAAGTATGGGAACCAGGCTGTACTGACATTTGGGGTCGTCTTCCACCCCTCCAAAAACGTCGATACTTGCTAGTTTTTTGATATCCGCATGTTTTTCACACCCGTAGGCACTAATCCGGCCGGCACATCGGAATACCTATACCGGGGGTTGCAATGGGAACCCCCAATCGGTTTCCAGTTTTAGGCCCAAATCACGGTTTCCCATGGGCCCAAGTATGGGAACCAGGCTGTACTGACATTTGGGGTCGTCTTCCACCCCTCCAAAAACGTCGATACTTGCTAGTTTTTTGATATCCGCATGTTTTTCACACCCGTAGGCACTAATCCGGCCGGCACATCGGAATACCTATACCGGGGGTTGCAATGGGAACCCCCAATCGGTTTCCAGTTTTAGGCCCAAATCACGGTTTCCCATGGGCCCAAGTATGGGAACCAGGCTGTACTGACATTTGGGGTCGTCTTCCACCCCTCCAAAAACGTCGATACTTGCTAGTTTTTTGATATCCGCATGTTTTTCACACCCGTAGGCACTAATCCGGCCGGCACATCGGAATACCTATACCGGGGGTTGCAATGGGAACCCCCAATCGGTTTCCAGTTTTAGGCCCAAATCACGGTTTCCCATGGGCCCAAGTATGGGAACCAGGCTGTACTGACATTTGGGGTCGTCTTCCACCCCTCCAAAAACGTCGATACTTGCTAGTTTTTTGATATCCGCATGTTTTTCACACCCGTAGGCACTAATCCGGCCGGCACATCGGAATACCTATACCGGGGGTTGCAATGGGAACCCCCAATCGGTTTCCAGTTTTAGGCCCAAATCACGGTTTCCCATGGGCCCAAGTATGGGAACCAGGCTGTACTGACATTTGGGGTCGTCTTCCACCCCTCCAAAAACGTCGATACTTGCTAGTTTTTTGATATCCGCATGTTTTTCACACCCGTAGGCACTAATCCGGCCGGCACATCGGAATACCTATACCGGGGGTTGCAATGGGAACCCCCAATCGGTTTCCAGTTTTAGGCCCAAATCACGGTTTCCCATGGGCCCAAGTATGGGAACCAGGCTGTACTGACATTTGGGGTCGTCTTCCACCCCTCCAAAAACGTCGATACTTGCTAGTTTTTTGATATCCGCATGTTTTTCACACCCGTAGGCACTAATCCGGCCGGCACATCGGAATACCTATACCGGGGGTTGCAATGGGAACCCCCAATCGGTTTCCAGTTTTAGGCCCAAATCACGGTTTCCCATGGGCCCAAGTATGGGAACCAGGCTGTACTGACATTTGGGGTCGTCTTCCACCCCTCCAAAAACGTCGATACTTGCTAGTTTTTTGATATCCGCATGTTTTTCACACCCGTAGGCACTAATCCGGCCGGCACATCGGAATACCTATACCGGGGGTTGCAATGGGAACCCCCAATCGGTTTCCAGTTTTAGGCCCAAATCACGGTTTCCCATGGGCCCAAGTATGGGAACCAGGCTGTACTGACATTTGGGGTCGTCTTCCACCCCTCCAAAAACGTCGATACTTGCTAGTTTTTTGATATCCGCATGTTTTTCACACCCGTAGGCACTAATCCGGCCGGCACATCGGAATACCTATACCGGGGGTTGCAATGGGAACCCCCAATCGGTTTCCAGTTTTAGGCCCAAATCACGGTTTCCCATGGGCCCAAGTATGGGAACCAGGCTGTACTGACATTTGGGGTCGTCTTCCACCCCTCCAAAAACGTCGATACTTGCTAGTTTTTTGATATCCGCATGTTTTTCACACCCGTAGGCACTAATCCGGCCGGCACATCGGAATACCTATACCGGGGGTTGCAATGGGAACCCCCAATCGGTTTCCAGTTTTAGGCCCAAATCACGGTTTCCCATGGGCCCAAGTATGGGAACCAGGCTGTACTGACATTTGGGGTCGTCTTCCACCCCTCCAAAAACGTCGATACTTGCTAGTTTTTTGATATCCGCATGTTTTTCACACCCGTAGGCACTAATCCGGCCGGCACATCGGAATACCTATACCGGGGGTTGCAATGGGAACCCCCAATCGGTTTCCAGTTTTAGGCCCAAATCACGGTTTCCCATGGGCCCAAGTATGGGAACCAGGCTGTACTGACATTTGGGGTCGTCTTCCACCCCTCCAAAAACGTCGATACTTGCTAGTTTTTTGATATCCGCATGTTTTTCACACCCGTAGGCACTAATCCGGCCGGCACATCGGAATACCTATACCGGGGGTTGCAATGGGAACCCCCAATCGGTTTCCAGTTTTAGGCCCAAATCACGGTTTCCCATGGGCCCAAGTATGGGAACCAGGCTGTACTGACATTTGGGGTCGTCTTCCACCCCTCCAAAAACGTCGATACTTGCTAGTTTTTTGATATCCGCATGTTTTTCACACCCGTAGGCACTAATCCGGCCGGCACATCGGAATACCTATACCGGGGGTTGCAATGGGAACCCCCAATCGGTTTCCAGTTTTAGGCCCAAATCACGGTTTCCCATGGGCCCAAGTATGGGAACCAGGCTGTACTGACATTTGGGGTCGTCTTCCACCCCTCCAAAAACGTCGATACTTGCTAGTTTTTTGATATCCGCATGTTTTTCACACCCGTAGGCACTAATCCGGCCGGCACATCGGAATACCTATACCGGGGGTTGCAATGGGAACCCCCAATCGGTTTCCAGTTTTAGGCCCAAATCACGGTTTCCCATGGGCCCAAGTATGGGAACCAGGCTGTACTGACATTTGGGGTCGTCTTCCACCCCTCCAAAAACGTCGATACTTGCTAGTTTTTTGATATCCGCATGTTTTTCACACCCGTAGGCACTAATCCGGCCGGCACATCGGAATACCTATACCGGGGGTTGCAATGGGAACCCCCAATCGGTTTCCAGTTTTAGGCCCAAATCACGGTTTCCCATGGGCCCAAGTATGGGAACCAGGCTGTACTGACATTTGGGGTCGTCTTCCACCCCTCCAAAAACGTCGATACTTGCTAGTTTTTTGATATCCGCATGTTTTTCACACCCGTAGGCACTAATCCGGCCGGCACATCGGAATACCTATACCGGGGGTTGCAATGGGAACCCCCAATCGGTTTCCAGTTTTAGGCCCAAATCACGGTTTCCCATGGGCCCAAGTATGGGAACCAGGCTGTACTGACATTTGGGGTCGTCTTCCACCCCTCCAAAAACGTCGATACTTGCTAGTTTTTTGATATCCGCATGTTTTTCACACCCGTAGGCACTAATCCGGCCGGCACATCGGAATACCTATACCGGGGGTTGCAATGGGAACCCCCAATCGGTTTCCAGTTTTAGGCCCAAATCACGGTTTCCCATGGGCCCAAGTATGGGAACCAGGCTGTACTGACATTTGGGGTCGTCTTCCACCCCTCCAAAAACGTCGATACTTGCTAGTTTTTTGATATCCGCATGTTTTTCACACCCGTAGGCACTAATCCGGCCGGCACATCGGAATACCTATACCGGGGGTTGCAATGGGAACCCCCAATCGGTTTCCAGTTTTAGGCCCAAATCACGGTTTCCCATGGGCCCAAGTATGGGAACCAGGCTGTACTGACATTTGGGGTCGTCTTCCACCCCTCCAAAAACGTCGATACTTGCTAGTTTTTTGATATCCGCATGTTTTTCACACCCGTAGGCACTAATCCGGCCGGCACATCGGAATACCTATACCGGGGGTTGCAATGGGAACCCCCAATCGGTTTCCAGTTTTAGGCCCAAATCACGGTTTCCCATGGGCCCAAGTATGGGAACCAGGCTGTACTGACATTTGGGGTCGTCTTCCACCCCTCCAAAAACGTCGATATTGCTAGTTTTTTGATATCCGCATGTTTTTCACACCCGTAGGCACTAATCCGGCCGGCACATCGGAATACCTATACCGGGGGTTGCAATGGGAACCCCCAATCGGTTTCCAGTTTTAGGCCCAAATCACGGTTTCCCATGGGCCCAAGTATGGGAACCAGGCTGTACTGACATTTGGGGTCGTCTTCCACCCCTCCAAAAACGTCGATACTTGCTAGTTTTTTGATATCCGCATGTTTTTCACACCCGTAGGCACTAATCCGGCCGGCACATCGGAATACCTATACCGGGGGTTGCAATGGGAACCCCCAATCGGTTTCCAGTTTTAGGCCCAAATCACGGTTTCCCATGGGCCCAAGTATGGGAACCAGGCTGTACTGACATTTGGGGTCGTCTTCCACCCCTCCAAAAACGTCGATACTTGCTAGTTTTTTGATATCCGCATGTTTTTCACACCCGTAGGCACTAATCCGGCCGGCACATCGGAATACCTATACCGGGGTTGCAATGGGAACCCCCAATCGGTTTCCAGTTTTAGGCCCAAATCACGGTTTCCCATGGGCCCAAGTATGGGAACCAGGCTGTACTGACATTTGGGGTCGTCTTCCACCCCTCCAAAAACGTCGATACTTGCTAGTTTTTTGATATCCGCATGTTTTTCACACCCGTAGGCACTAATCCGGCCGGCACATCGGAATACCTATACCGGGGGTTGCAATGGGAACCCCCAATCGGTTTCCAGTTTTAGGCCCAAATCACGGTTTCCCATGGGCCCAAGTATGGGAACCAGGCTGTACTGACATTTGGGGTCGTCTTCCACCCCTCCAAAAACGTCGATACTTGCTAGTTTTTTGATATCCGCATGTTTTTCACACCCGTAGGCACTAATCCGGCCGGCACATCGGAATACCTATACCGGGGGTTGCAATGGGAACCCCCAATCGGTTTCCAGTTTTAGGCCCAAATCACGGTTTCCCATGGGCCCAAGTATGGGAACCAGGCTGTACTGACATTTGGGGTCGTCTTCCACCCCTCCAAAAACGTCGATACTTGCTAGTTTTTTGATATCCGCATGTTTTTCACACCCGTAGGCACTAATCCGGCCGGCACATCGGAATACCTATACCGGGGGTTGCAATGGGAACCCCCAATCGGTTTCCAGTTTTAGGCCCAAATCACGGTTTCCCATGGGCCCAAGTATGGGAACCAGGCTGTACTGACATTTGGGGTCGTCTTCCACCCCTCCAAAAACGTCGATACTTGCTAGTTTTTTGATATCCGCATGTTTTTCACACCCGTAGGCACTAATCCGGCCGGCACATCGGAATACCTATACCGGGGTTGCAATGGGAACCCCCAATCGGTTTCCAGTTTTAGGCCCAAATCACGGTTTCCCATGGGCCCAAGTATGGGAACCAGGCTGTACTGACATTTGGGGTCGTCTTCCACCCCTCCAAAAACGTCGATACTTGCTAGTTTTTTGATATCCGCATGTTTTTCACACCCGTAGGCACTAATCCGGCCGGCACATCGGAATACCTATACCGGGGGTTGCAATGGGAACCCCCAATCGGTTTCCAGTTTTAGGCCCAAATCACGGTTTCCCATGGGCCCAAGTATGGGAACCAGGCTGTACTGACATTTGGGGTCGTCTTCCACCCCTCCAAAAACGTCGATACTTGCTAGTTTTTTGATATCCGCATGTTTTTCACACCCGTAGGCACTAATCCGGCCGGCACATCGGAATACCTATACCGGGGGTTGCAATGGGAACCCCCAATCGGTTTCCAGTTTTAGGCCCAAATCACGGTTTCCCATGGGCCCAAGTATGGGAACCAGGCTGTACTGACATTTGGGGTCGTCTTCCACCCCTCCAAAAACGTCGATACTTGCTAGTTTTTTGATATCCGCATGTTTTTCACACCCGTAGGCACTAATCCGGCCGGCACATCGGAATACCTATACCGGGGTTGCAATGGGAACCCCCAATCGGTTTCCAGTTTTAGGCCCAAATCACGGTTTCCCATGGGCCCAAGTATGGGAACCAGGCTGTACTGACATTTGGGGTCGTCTTCCACCCCTCCAAAAACGTCGATACCTTGCTAGTTTTTTGATATCCGCATGTTTTTCACACCCGTAGGCACTAATCCGGCCGGCACATCGGAATACCTATACCGGGGGTTGCAATGGGAACCCCCAATCGGTTTCCAGTTTTAGGCCCAAATCACGGTTTCCCATGGGCCCAAGTATGGGAACCAGGCTGTACTGACATTTGGGGTCGTCTTCCACCCCTCCAAAAACGTCGATACTTGCTAGTTTTTTGATATCCGCATGTTTTTCACACCCGTAGGCACTAATCCGGCCGGCACATCGGAATACCTATACCGGGGGTTGCAATGGGAACCCCCAATCGGTTTCCAGTTTTAGGCCCAAATCACGCTTTCCCATGGGCCCAAGTATGGGAACCAGGCTGTACTGACATTTGGGGTCGTCTTCCACCCCTCCAAAAACGTCGATATCTTGCTAGTTTTTTGATATCCGCATGTTTTTCACACCCGTAGGCACTAATCCGGCCGGCACATCGGAATACCTATACCGGGGGTTGCAATGGGAACCCCCAATCGGTTTCCAGTTTTAGGCCAAATCACGGTTTCCCATGGGCCCAAGTATGGGAACCAGGCTGTACTGACATTTGGGGTCGTCTTCCACCCCTCCAAAAACGTCGATATCCTTGCTAGTTTTTTGATATCCGCATGTTTTTCACACCCGTAGGCACTAATCCGGCCGGCACATCGGAATACCTATACCGGGGGCAATGGGAACCCCAATCGGTTTCCAGTTTTAGGCCCAAATCACGGTTTCCCATGGGCCCAAGTATGGGAACCAGGCTGTACTGACATTTGGGGTCGTCTTCCACCCCTCCAAAAACGTCGATATCTTGCTAGTTTTTTGATATCCGCATGTTTTTCACACCCGTAGGCACTAATCCGGCCGGCACATCGGAATACCTATACCGGGGTTGCAATGGGAACCCCCAATCGGTTTCCAGTTTTAGGCCCAAATCACGGTTTCCCATGGGCCCAAGTATGGGAACCAGGCTGTACTGACATTTGGGGTCGTCTTCCACCCCTCCAAAAACGTCGTATCTTGCTAGTTTTTTGATATCCGCATGTTTTTCACACCCGTAGGCACTAATCCGGCCGGCACATCGGAATACCTATACCGGGGTTGCAATGGGAACCCCAATCGGTTTCCAGTTTTAGGCCCAAATCACGGTTTCCCATGGGCCCAAGTATGGGAACCAGGCTGTACTGACATTTGGGGTCGTCTTCCACCCTCCAAAAACGTCGATATCTTGCTAGTTTTTTGATATCCGCATGTTTTTCACACCCGTAGGCACTAATCCGGCCGGCACATCGGAATACCTATACCGGGGTTGCAATGGGAACCCCCAATCGGTTTCCAGTTTTAGGCCCAAATCACGGTTTCCCATGGGCCCAAGTATGGGAACCAGGCTGTACTGACATTTGGGGTCGTCTTCCACCCCTCCAAAAACGTCGATATCTTGCTAGTTTTTTGATATCCGCATGTTTTCACACCCGTAGGCACTAATCCGGCCGCACATCGGAATACCTATGCAATACCCCAATCGGTTTCCAGTTTTAGGCCCAAATCACGGTTTCATGGGCCCAAGTATACCAGGCTGTACTGACATTTGGGTCGTCTTCCACCCTCCAAAAACGTCGATATCTTGCTATTTTTGATATCCGCATGTTTTTCACACCCGTAGCACTAATCGGCGGCACATCGGAATACCTACGGGGTTGCAATGGGACTTTAGGCCCAAATCACGGTTTCCCGGCCAAGTTGTACTGATTTGGGGTCGTCTCCCCCCAAAACGTCGATATCTTGCTAGTTTTTTTGATATCGCATGTTTTTCACACCCGTAGGCACTAATCGGCCGGCACATCGGAATACCTATACCGGGGTTGCAATGGGAACCCCCAATCGGTTTCCAGTTTTAGGCCCAAATCACGGTTTCCCATGGGCCCAAGTATGGGAACCAGGCTGTACTGACATTTGGGGTCGTCTTCCACCCCTCCAAAAACGTCGATATCTTTGCTAGTTTTTTGATATCCGCATGTTTTTCACACCCGTAGGCACTAATCCGGCCGGCACATCGGAATACCTATACCGGGGTTGCAATGGGAACCCCAATCGGTTTCCAGTTTAGGCCAAATCACGGTTTCCCATGGCCCAAGTATGGGAACCAGGCTGTACTGACATTTGGGGTCGTCTTCCACCCTCCAAAACGTCGAATCTGCTAGTTTTTGATATCCGCATGTTTTCACACCCGTAGGCACTAATCCGGCCGGCACATCGGAATACCTATACCGGGGTTGCAATGGGAACCCCAATCGGTTTCCAGTTTTAGGCCCAAATCACGGTTTCCATGGCCCAAGTATGGGAACCAGGCTGTACTGACATTTGGGGTCGTCTTCCACCCCTCCAAAAACGTCGATACTTGCTAGTTTTTTGATATCCGCATGTTTTTCACACGTAGGCACTAATCCGGCCGGCACATCGGAATACCTATACCGGGGGTTGCAATGGAACCCCCAATCGGTTTCCAGTTTTAGGCCCAAATCACGGTTTCCCATGGGCCCAAGTAGGGAACCAGGCTGTACTGACATTTGGGGTCGTCTTCCACCCCTCCAAAAACGTCGAATCTTGCTAGTTTTTTGATATCCGCATGTTTTTCACACCCGTAGGCACTAATCCGGCCGGCACATCGGAATACACCTATACCCCACGTTTCCAGTTTTAGGCCAAATCACGGTTTCCATGGCCCAATATGGACCAGGCTGTACTGACATTTGGGCGTCTTCCACCCTCAAAAACGTCGCTACTTGCTAGTTTTTTGATATCCGCATGTTTTTCACACCGTAGGCACTAATCCGGCCGCACATCGGAATACCTATACCGGGGTTGCAATGGGAACCCCCAATCGGTTTCCAGTTTTAGGCCCAAATCACGGTTTCCCATGGGCCCAAGAGGGAACCAGGCTGTACTGACATTTGGGTCGTCT